>CM076733.1:19416940-19450750 GCA_038501795.1 Pseudopleuronectes americanus | reverse complement strand
CTGTCCCTCCCCATGTTCTGCCATTTTTCTCTCTCCATCATATTTATCTTCCTTTACCCAGCAATTTAATACTATTCCTCTCCTCTCTTCCTTCAACACATTCCTCTTCTCTCCATCCAGACATCCTCAGCTTCTTCTTTTCTTCTTTTCTCTTTCTCTCAGTGCTCCGAGGTAAAGTTAATGAACGACAGAGCATGTCATCAATTTCTCCCTTTAGTCGAACACACACACACACACACACACACACACACACACACACACACACACACACACACACACACACACACACACACACACACCACACACACACATGTGTATTGATTGGTGAAGCAGCAGCTTTGTGTTCATTCTGCTGAAACCACATTTGTTTTTATTGTGCAGACTTTTAATTTGTAGCTTTGTTTCTTTACAAAACAGATTCTACAACAATATAGTAACATTTGATCAAATCAAACCATTTTCTTTATGCTGATGACATTTATTTTCATCTTCGTATTCCAGAGTCTCCCATTGGTCAGATGCGTCCCCCTCACGGCAGCGCCACGCCACAGAAGAACAGCAACCTGCTGGTCCTCGTCGTGGGTTTCCGTGGGAGCCGTCACAGTCGTTGTGGTCGTCATCGTCGCTCTAATCTGCACCAGGCGCTCCTCGGCTAAACAGAGGAAGTAAGAGGATTTTTTCATGTGTGTCCGGTGTTAACAGGTCATATTTTATCTGTGTCTGTTTTAATAAGCCAGTGGTTTAAAACAAGATGCACATCGGAGTATTTTTCTCTGCTGGGATTTGAAGCGTTGCCTAGCGACAGAACTTAGCTCCAGTGTGATGCTGACTCCCTCTCTCGTCCTGTGTAGGAAGAGAGCGAGTACCAGTGCCAGTAAGAGGAAGGGCAGCCAAAAGGAGCTGCGACCTCCTGACCTCTGGATCCACCATGAGGAGATGGAGATGAAGAACATGGAGAAGGCGCCGAGCGTCGCCCCATCAGCACGTGACTCGCCCATCCAGTCCTGTCAGGACCTCCCCCAGGTCGCACACAGCCAATCAGAGAGCCAGATTGGCAGCAAGAGCAGCCATTCAGGTAACGGATGGATGTTCGTCTCTTCATGTTGTCTCCTTTTATAATTAATGTCATCTAAATAAAATCCATATCATCACTTACATAACTCAATTGATTATTTTAGCTGTTTTAGTGTTTGAGGTTTGTTTATTAACTTAAAATGATCCTGTTGAGGTTCATCTCTTTATTTCTTTATTTGTAAATGTCTTAACACTAAATATTCTTCAATCAGGTGGTGATAACTGATTCATTTTAACCTAATTTATTTCACTTTAATTAAATCAACTTTATTGCAATGCCTGATCCATCGTGAAAATAAAAAAACACATGAAGTAAAAATATATCAATATTTTCTTCATTAGAAAAACATACAAGTCAATTATAGTTATAGTAAAGTTATAGTTGAAAATGTTTTGATGTTGCAGAAGCGGACGGAGATGATGCCTCCAGCTGTATCTCGACTCTGGAGCGCTCCCTGGCTGCCAGGAGGGGAACCCGAGGGAAAATGATGATTCCTATGGACTCACAACCAAGTAACACATGTAGGTAACACAAGGTTTTATGTTTCCGTCTAATTCTTTTAGTGAAGATATGATTGGCTAACAGAAATCTGAGGGAATACTAAAAATCCTCAATATATGAGTCTTCCTGATAAGGTTTGATTATTTAAATTATGCATTGACTAGAAATTAAAGCAGACATCAAATAAAAAATGACCATCAACTGTCTGTGATTCTGTCATAAGAATAATTGTTCTATTCTTCAATGATCTGCAGTAACGGGTTAGAGTCAGATATAAAACTTCTTTGTCTTTTTCTGATATGACGTTTATGAGAATTTGTCTCTGTGATAATATGGGATTATTTTCCTTTTGTTTCTGTCTCTTTGGCCTGAAGCAGTTCAAAGCTTCTCCACTTATTTATCTCCGCTCTGCAGACGGCAAAAACCTTCTAAAGAAAAATCTCTTTAGCTTCTGCTTCTGCCTCCTGTCTGGTTTCCCTTCTCACCACGTCTCTTTTAACAAAGCTGTCTGTCTGTCTGTCTGTGTGTCTGTCTGTCTGTCTGTCTGTCTGTCTGTCTGTCTGTCTGTCTGTCTGTCTGTCTGTCTGTCTGTCTGTCTGTCTGTCTGTCTGTCTGTCTGTCTGTCTGCATCAACTAGTTATATGATCTTTGAACCTTTTTAGTTTATTAAATATGAAAATGTTTCTCTGCTCCTTCATTATACTCTCAAGGTTGTGATATATATTCTGTTTCTCCAAGTCTCAGAGTTCATGATGACTGTGTCCTCTTTCTTCCGAGGTGCCATTGAGCCTCAGTTTACTGGTTTGATTTGCTTTGTGTGTGCTCAGCGGTTGTTAGTGCGATTCCGGTGCCAGTTCTGGACTCGTCTCAGTATCCTGGAATCCTGCCTTCACCTTCCTGCAGCTTCTCACACAACCAGTTCAGCCTGAGACCGATGCCTTTCCCCAGCCTGACGGTGGACAGAGGTTACACACCAGGTACCACAATGATACGAATTCTGATACTGACGGCAATACTGTAGAGAATTTCTCTGGGTAAAAATAACAGATTAACAGAAAACAGGTACATGTATGTTTCTTGTCTAGAGAAAATATCTTTGCGTAGACCCAACAAAGTTAAAACAAGGGCCTTAACCTTACAGCTAAGGCACATTATGTTTCCCAGCTTCACACTGGTGCTAGCTACTGGTTTCTCTTGGTTCCTTCGTGTTACTGCACAGGGTCCTCTCCTCCACTATTCTCCCCCTCCCGTCTTATTCAAGCCCCAGTTTGCAGTGTAGCTAAATGCTGAACGACATGATTGGGAGCAATAATTCAGTAATTGGCTGATTCCTGCTTGGCTCGTATCAATGATTTAACAACAGCAGAGACGTGAAGAAGCTTCAGAGTCATTGAATTAGCCGACCCACTGGGAGGGCTGATCACTGCTGGCAAAACACACTTATGAGCTGATGGAGGGGCGGGACGAGGCGGCTAATGATGGAGTGAGGCAAATATAATGAAAGAGTCACACAGTGGCTGTTAAAGACACAAACACAAACTGAAGTCACACAATAAGACACAATTGTAAGCATCTGATCACAATAAAAAGATCGGCTGAGAGAGACCAGACAGATTCAGATGTGTGTTTAATGCTGGATGATGTCAGACGTAGACATAGAGAATATTTATTATAAACAGAATAATGACAAAGAAGGCAACAGGGGGTCGAGATCCCAGCAAAACGGGCAAAAGATTTGAATGACATGAAACCTCACACATAAAAAATCCCCTGCAGCAACTTAAAGAATCTATAACTAATCTAAAACTAAAAAAACTGCAAATCGCCATCACAAACTAAAACAACAAACTAAATGACTGAGAACCCAGCCGTCTAAAACAAACGCTGAGGAGAGAGAAGGAAATGTGCCACCAGCTCCTCTCTTTGCCTCAGGCTCCACTTCTTCTCTTGGGTGGTTCGTGGATTTCAGGTGTTCTGCTCTGGAAGGGAAAGAACACGTAAAGGAATGAGGGAGCACCAGAGAGAGAAGGAAAAAACAAACGCAGCCATAAACAATGTAATGTGTGTGATGCGCCATGTGACACACAGAAGGAAACCATAACAGCACTTTATTGTGTAAAATCACATTAGAGGATTAGACATATTAATCAAGTTTGCAGCTGATATATCTGCAGCTTGTTTGACCTTTTGGTGTGATCCTTGTTTCATGGCACTGGTTCCATTATGAAGATACTTGAAACTCCTCCTGCAATGTAATTTAATGTTCATATTGAGGTGGACGATTTAATTAGTGTTAATAATGTAGAATGTTTTCTTGACAGTCTGAGGAATGAATCACTTTCCTCAGACTGTCCATTGCTGCAGCTCCTCTTTTCAGCCTCTGTCTCAAACACTTCAGCTCCTGTCTCTTTAAGGCCCACAGTCTGCTCTGTTTGGTCAGCTGGTTCACTCTGTTGTGATCTGTCAACAGCTTCAATGCTTGTAAGAAATATTAACCTCAGCTCTTGCTTTAGTTGACTTTATTAGGGGGGGCGTGGCCCTAACCCTAACCCGAGTGGAAAAAGCAGTTGGCACACAGTGAGGTAGAAGGCTTTGATTTTCGCCTGAATATCTTTGGTAAACAGAAGCCTGCTGATGACTCTAGCTGGGACTTATGAGCTGGAAAACACAATGGGACCCTAGCATGAACCCTTCACTAGCCCAAGTTCAAATTTGATAACAATACCACAGAAAATGAATATTTGACAGATTTTTTCCTAAGGCCATGTCTAGGCGTTTTTCACAAAGGCCATTTGGAGACTTCAATGGACCCTTTGTAACCATGGTAACCAACAGGTTAAAAAGGCTAATTTACACTTAAAATCATACTTTCATATAAAGGAGACAAAACCGGTCATATGGTTTAAAATGTATAGCAATAAACATCTTTCATATATTTAAGCAACATGTAGCAGTCACGACGGGGACGGGTTAGGGTTAACCCTAACGCACGGCGCTCTGGCACCAGCTGGAAGCTGTTGCGCAGTCATTTGCATGGAGCCTCCGTATTTTTTTTCCCGTGGACCATCACTTTTATGATGGAAATTTCATTGGCTAAACGATACGCCAGTCATCATAACAATCGGTAGCAATTGGCTCAGTCTATACACGTCAGAAGAGGGGCAGGCTCTGTGCGTCAACGAGGTGCATCGTTTGCTCTTGTAGGCTGTGGACAGCCCATGCCCGCCCAGTCCTGCTCCTATTGGGTCAAGTTTAGATTGACAGCTCACTTAACCCAATAGGAGCTGCTAGCAGAGCTTTGTTTACATGAACACATAGTTAGAGTGAGAGTAAAACACAGAGGTGCTGGCTGCACAGCAGACAGCATCTCCGTGTAAACAGCAGACTGTGGCTATTCTTTGATGAAATAGTGTGTTATGGAGTGATTATATTAGAGGATTGGATCGTCTGGACCTTTGGCGATGTACCAACAACGTTTTTGTTGGAATTTTATCGATCTGTGGATTAATATGACGATTCTCCGGTAAGTGGCGACAACTTTTTTTCTAATTTCGGGTCTGACTGAAGCTGAACTGAGACGTTGATTGTAACGGCTGTGGTGATTGAATCTTGAAATGGTTTACATCAGTGGAATCAACCCTTACTTCTTCTGCTTTAGCGATGCCCTCGGAGATCTGCACCAATCCTCTCCTCCAGCAACAGCCTCCACAACAGCCAGCCCCTCCCCTCCTTCCAGGCTCCTCCCCCCTGCCGGTTGAGCACACTCCTGTGGTCGGTCCTGTTCCGGGCGCTCCGACTTCAGCTGCAGCCTCTGAGGAGGTCCAGGCAACGAATGCTAGGACCATCCCAACGGCCTGTGTGCGGCCCACGCACCCGCTACGAAGTTTCACCAACCCACTGCTGCCACCCCCCATGGGCACCATCGACCCTAAGGTGTACACATCCATGCTTCCGCAGTCCAGTGAGTACAGATGTTTGTTGGACGTTTCACAAAGAAGTAAAAACAGATGTTTCATCGTCTTTTGTGTGCGTGTGTGTGTAAGCTGGAAACTAATGTTAGCAGCCACATATGACATCATTTGACATAACGTGAGACTTCAAGTGATGTGTCACTGAATTTGTGTAACGAGACAAAACCTGAATTTGAATTTCTGAATGAAATGAAGTCACTCATTAGTTGAGCTTTTAGCCATTAACCCATGTTTGAGTAATACAGTTAACTTGAATCAGTTACTTTGACTTTGTCCCAGCTAACCAGAGAACATTACCCTTCAATGTCCTTGAGAGCTCTGTATGTATGTGTGTATATACAGTTTAACCCTAACCCTCTGAAGCTGGAGTCGGGGCAGGGAGACAGAGAAAGTCAGGACACGGGACTAACAGGGCGTTTTGGAATCTTAAATGTTACGATTAGCGGCTGCTAGAACTAACTTGGAATTAACCCTAACCCTAACCCGAAGACTGAGAGCAGGAATCAAGGGTTAGGGTTAGAGTTAGAGTTAGAGTTACACCAGCACACCAGAGAGAGAGAGAGAGAGAGAGAGAGAGAGAGAGAGAGAGAGAGAGGAGAGAGAGAGAGAGAGAGAGAGAGAGAGAGAGAGAGTGAGTGACCAGGGGGTAGCTGAGGCAGAGGGCATGACACAGACAAGTAAAATGCATGAGCCTCAGGCTGCTACAAAATGTGTGTGTGTGTGTGTTACAGGATGTATTGTAACTGACTTTGACATTAGCCAGAGGGTTAGATCTCTCTCTCTCTCTCTCTCTCTCCATCATCTAGAACAGTGGTCCCAAACCTTTTTGCGATACGGACCAGTAGCTGATCTGCTTCTTAAACAGACTGGATTCACCTGGTTTGTTGATAAATGGGTCCGACAAATACCGTGTTGGTTTGTGTTCAGCGAAACAGTGACGTGACCGAGACAAGCGTCTTGAAATGCGTAAAGCATAAGTCATAAAGGAGAGGGTATTTTTTCAAAATAAAACACCGTTTTATTTTGAAAAATGACCGTAAAATAGATAAAACAGAAAAAGATGATTATTCTTTCTGTGCGGCCCGGTACCAAATGACCCACGGCCCGGTACCGGGCCACGGCCCGGGGGTTGGGGACCACTGATCTAGAAGAAACATTTGTGGAAGTTATCATGCTAACCAGCTAGCCACAGACAGTTTCACCGCTTCTGGTAGACAGTCACTGTCATGTCCTGTTTTCACTGAAGTATGAGAACACCACAGAGGACGTGTTATAAAATCATGTCTTTGAAAGTCAATGGCTGAATCAACAATCGCCAACTTAGAAACGATTCTTTAACATCTCAAGAATCCAAGAGAAATGAGATCAAACAAAAGAAGAAACAAAAAATTATCAAGACATTTTGTCTCTTCATACAAACATAATTAGTGTGTTAGCTGACTGCCACCAATTTTCAACGTACTTAAGGGAAGAGCAACATATTCCCTTATCCACTTTCTATCTCCTCTTTCTGTCATTCATCCTTTTTTATCTCTTTCCCTCTGTGATCACCTGCAGAAGCATGAACACAAGACAAGAGGTGTATTTATGTGGGTATAACGCTTTGTGTTAGTGTGCATCATCTGTGTGTGTGTGTATTTACTTCCATTACAGATCTGTTTACACGCCCAGGTGGCCTCAGATTAACATTGATTTTCAGCTCCTAGAAACCTTTCTCTCCGAAATAGCAAGCCTGCAGCCACAATCGGCAAGACTCTCCGAGTGACCCCCAGCTCCCTCTGCACACACACACAGACACCTTCCACCCTCTGCCCCCAACAGCACTATACCTCCACCAGATCTCCTCCTCCCCTGCTTCTCTCTATCAAACTGGGAAAACAGAGCAGTGAGCGATGGTGTTTGATATTCATTGTTGGTCTTGTTTGTGTGTCTGTAGTTTCTGGATGTTGGTCTTTTGTCAAAATAGAAATATTTCTTATTTCTATTTCTTTCTTGACTAATCCTGAGTCAGTCTCAGCTGTCAATCATGACGTTTTTTATATCATCAAATAACTAATTTAAACCAAACGGATCAGAAACACCTGAACAAACATCAGTGAGATAAGAACGACCTGAAGTGACAGAAACATCTTTGACAAACATTTATTTAACGTCTACTTTGATGGATCTGCTAACATGGAGGAGGCGTGGTTTATGACCTGTACTGCAGCCAGCCACCAGGGGGCAGACAAGATGATATGGCTTGATCTATTTGTATTTACAGTCAATGCCAACAACAGGTGTGATGACATTCAACCATCCGTCCCTGCCTCCTTGGTTCTCTTCTTAACGAGAACAGGGTTTATTCTCCATCGTAATTGAAGCCTGAGACAGGAACTTAAATTTAAAGTGGAACAAATCCAACGGCAATTTTGTAGCTGCCGTGAAAACAGATAAGTTTGAACTAGAAATATCAGCCACTTCTATTTTTGAGTTTGAGTGGAGCAAAGAAGTTTTGTTCCACAGAATCGACGTCTTCCTTCATTTAAGATGCATTTTTAAAACTGAGATTTTCATTCCTTTTTAAATTGAGTCCCCAAAGCTCAGAGGAAAATATGATGGTGGGAAATACTTCACTTAATTCACCCTGAATGGACAGTTTAACGCTGGGAGCTGAGACTCAACGTCTGATACTAAGAAAAGCTTGAGGCAGAGTCAGTTGTGATGCAATATATAAAATGATTCCACATTTTATAGAAACAAAACCAAAGTAATATAATAAATGTAATATTATAGAATATCAAATCAACTTAATTTGAGTAAATCCAAAATAATAAAATGATAAAGCAGGATTATCAGACACTACCTTTATTCCTTTTTAATATTTCTGCAAAGAATTCTTTTTTGAAGAGACCAAAATATTTCATTGCTTATGTTTAGAATGTTAGAATTTTTTTCTGTGTGCATGAACATAAGAATCACTTGACCTGTCTGCTGCTCCCTCATTAGTCAGGCCGGTGGACTGCAGACACACACAAAGGAAAACGCACAGACACTACGCTGCTGTTGAAAACAAGAGACTGTCGGCTGTCTCCCTCCCTCCTCAAAGACTTGATTTCAAACCGTTTTTATCTCAAACTGTACTCAGGATCAATAACCCGCCCCCCCCCCATCTGCACCTCCCATCGCTGTAAATCTCCCGTCTTTGCCTTTGACCCAGAAACAGACAGACACTGCTGATGTGAACCCCGGCGGGTGTTTCACACCTCCATTCCAGCTTGTCTGGTAAATATATCTACCTCTCTGAGCAGACGATCCGCCAGTACACCCCCACCTCACCTCACCCTTCTCTCTGACAAATCCCCCGAGGGTGAGCCAGGCACCATGAAACTCTCTTTTATGGCTTCTTCCATTGTGTATGCGTAACCTTTTCTTCAGCTCTGTGCTGCTGCAGCTTCTTGTGTTTTTCTGGAGCTTGTTCAGTTTAGATCCAGTCCGACAGCAGCGTGCTCAGAAGTCATACCAACACATTTGGTTCGGCTTCATTTTAGAAATGAAGCTGGCAGCATCGTCAGCTCATTTACAGAATACAAACATTCAGCGCCACACAAGGTCAGTGTGAAAGAAAAACATTGTGACTGAGAGATACTGACTAAGTCTTGCATTACTCTTGTGTCCTTGTAAGCTGGTAATGTTTCACACAGCTGAAGGTTTCGACAAATGGAAAATAGTTAAACTCACAACTTAGGTCATTCCAGTGAGAGTGTGTGTGTCGTAGCTTTCTGATAGTTATGTGCAGACTAACGTGACAGATCAGATGGTTTGTTACAGGGTCTTTTTTGGAAAGTGTTTGGAAAAATATATAAAAGATGCATTGCTGTTGATTGTTTGAAACACCGATTACTGTTGAGGAGCTTAGTCGGGAGAAGAGTGAAAACAATTTTTTCTTCTGTGCTATATTTTGCTTTCCTTTATTTGAAGAAAATCCAAACAATTCAAAGCCTTTGTGAAGTGATGAGTAAAAACTAAAGTCAAATTGTGCTTTTTAAAACATTAACACCTAATAAAAAAATATAAACATGTAGCCATATTAAGGTATGTGCTCATTACTGCTATACAGCAAAACAAAACAAGTAAACAAGGACCTTCCTCTTTTAAGCCTCTCCTTCCCTTTAGAGCACATCCCCTGGAGACACCTCTGAAGGCCAACCCTTGTTTTTGGGCCTTCTAGCTCTTTTACCAACACAATCTCAATCCACCATCAACAAATTAGATCCAGCTCGTTGGTGTGAATGGGCTCATCACTGCTTCACTGTTGTGTTGATCTGTGGGTGTGGGCGGGGCTTTGGGCCTGTATGAGTGTAAACTCCACTGGCCGTGAGGTGAACCCTGTTATCGTTTCATCCCGCTCCACAGTCTGGCATCTACACAATCTTTAGTTCATAAAAAAGAACGAGTCGTGCTAAGCTACCCAAAAAAAGCTTGTCGCTGAAATTCCAGTCGATTGTCGATTTGTCTATGTTTTATGCAGAACTAGTTTCTTCAGAGCGTAATAGGATTTTAGTCGCGTGTGGTGGCACGGTAACATCTCAGACAACGGGGCTGCCATCTTTGAAAGCAGAGTTGTGATATGCTGGAATTTTGTCCCGGGTCTGGCCAATGTCCGTTGGTATTGGCTCTAGAAAGAAGAGCAGCGTAGACACTGGATGGATTCATCTTTCCCATCTTTCCTCCGCCTTCCAGCTTGATGACAGTTCGATTTCATTCTTGCTCTGCTGTTCTGCTGTGAAAGAACTGCATTTATAAAAGAAAAGGATAGATTAGTTGATTGACAGAAATGCATAATTTTCTAAGGGTTTCAATCGTCCTGTCTTGCCAGGTGCTAGCCTCCCGAAGCCCCAGGTGAAGACGGCCTCTCTGGGTCAGGCGGGTAAGGCTCGATCGCCTCTGCTGCCTGTCTCTGTCCCGACGGCGCCAGACTTCCAAGAAGAGGGAGAAACCAAACCCGGCGAGGATTCAGCTGCCAACGTGAGTCCAGACAAAGTGACTAATGTTTGCACCAGAGGAACGTGACTGTGTCCACATCAAACATCGTCCCGTTACGCTTCAGCCTGGTTTGCCGGACATTTCAGTGGGAGCCAAGCAAAGTCAAACTTGCCACAACAAACAAACTCCATGGATTTACATTTACAAAGACACACATAAACGTTTATCACTGCAACACCTTGTTGGAGACCTGTGTTCTAGTTTCATTCTGGTTATTATAATACAAATAACTGTAATAACCATACACAAATAATGAGCTGAGTTCTAATCCAAATTAAAAAAAAACAACTGGAGGAGTTTGAGATTTTAGTTTTTACTTCTGGATCAAACACACGCACACAGACTCACACAGACACACACACACAGATAAACACACACACAGAGACACACACACATACATACACAAACACACACATACACACACAGACAGACTCTCTCACACACACACTCACACAGACACACAAACACACACACACACACTCACAAAGACTCTCTCACACACAAACACACACACACACACACAGAGACACACACACACACATACATACACACAGACACACACCTGCACAGCTTTGTCACTACACCAGTTTCCCTTTCCTCTGGTTTGAGGTTTTTCATTAGTGACAGAACCTGTGCAGAGCTAGAAAGGTAGAGGAGGAGGGCAGAGAGGACAATGAAACAAGAGAAATAAAAACTGTGGGGAGAAGAATGGAAAGGAAGAGAAGAAGAGAGAGGATACGAGGACAGATGTAGAAAAAAACGGTGAAGGGGAAGTGTGTGCGGGAAATTAGCTGTGGAGTCTGAACATGGGAAAGAGAAAAGGTGGAGAAGAGGATGAGATGAGACTGGAGAACTGATGAATGAAAACAAACAGGGAGAATGGAGGAGGGAGAGAAATGGATGAGTGGTGGAGGAGGGAAGGCAGAAGAGGACAAGGAATGAGATAAATGACAGAAGATGATGTGGAGGGATACTGGTCGTCAGGAATTTTTTAATATCCATGTGTGACTCAATGACAATGGGACGGGAGGAAGCGTCACCATGGCAACGGGAAGAGAATAATTCTTCAGGAGGGTCAGACCAGGAAAAGAGAGGAAGAAAGGAAATGAAATGAGGAGAGGAGATATGTAAGGGAGAAAAGAAAGGTGGAACAAAAAGGTAGACAAGCAGGGGGAGTTGTCCTAGCAACAGGAAGAGAGGGGGATGCTCCAGGGGGAAGAAGGATGAGAGAATGAGGATGAGGAAAGATCAGATATAACAGAAAAGAAGCGGAGAGGAGATGAAGAGGGGAGAGGAAAGGAGGAGTGAAGGAGACAGAAGACGAGAGGAGAGACAAAAAGAGGGCAGGGTGATCTGATAAGAAAGAGTGGAGAAAATGAGATGGAAAGATGGTTCAGCGGAGAGAGAGTGATAAAGGTCAGCAGGTCTTTCTCTTCATCTGCTGCTCTATCTCTGTAATTGATCTGGTCTTTTCCCATCAGCCCCCTGGCCTATCCATCTCATCCTTGCCACACACACACACAAACACACACACACACACACACACACACACACACACACACACACACAGTTAACAGACTGGGACACACACACACACTGTGAGTAAAGTCACTACAGTGCTGTTATTATGTTGTTAGAGCAGTGACATATTTGAAAGTAGCACAGCAGGAGGGTTAGGGTTAATGTTTCCTCTCAGCACAGAGCTGATCCGTTCCTACTTAAGATATGAATCTTCTTAACCGACTTACAGATGGATAGTTTAATTTCCTTTAAACACTCAATCATTTCATAAAACAGCTGGAGGGTTTTTAATATCAAATATGAACTCGAACAGGAGGAAATGCAATTGACAGGGACTAAGTTAAGTTGTGTATTAATTACAGCCTGACTAATCGCGATGACTGGGCGCAGACATTAGGAAGTAAACATACACAAGTACCAACATTGGCTCTGAAATAAATATTAAAAAAATTGTCACTTATTCCTAGGATGTCATAGGGTTAGGGTCAAACAATTCAGACTAATAAATATAACTGAAGTCTGATATTTTACATTTTTTGACCATAAATAACTATAAATAAAAAGAAAACACAAAAACAACCATATACATGGATATTTTATTTAGAACATAAATATAATTTTAATGTGAAATGTGATAATCATGATAATGATAATAATCATAACTACAAAGGCTAATGTCCAATGTCAAAGCAGTTTTACCCATTATTTCTCTAAACATGATCATGTTCCAATTTGTGCAGTTTTATTATGATATAATCTATAGTTTAAGCTGGAGTTTTGCACAAACCCATATGAGGCATCATCCAGTTCTTTCTTTCATGTGAAAACTCTTTATACTCAGACTGTGTTATACGCGACATTTTTGAGAAGCTTGAGACATTAAAAAAAGTTTTTTTAATGAATATGCATCGGTGTGAAACCAGTGCTGTGTTGTGTTGAATCATTGTGTGATTACCGTGTGAATCAGGTCAGCAGGACGACAGGTACCAGAGCACAAACATCAACAAGCGTTTCATCCCATCGATGAAGCTTTTACAGGCTCAGTGAAACTCTCCTGTCACAGGTCAACAAATGAGATGAGGTCAGACGTTTTGTGAGGTTCTTCATACACTTTTATGATTTTTACAGAAGCCTTTCTCACCATGGAAAATGGAAAATACCCAGTAGTGTGTGACTCCTGGAGTGTTTATGTTCTCATTCAGAGTGAAAGTAAAAGGTCAAGAGATCACTGTGTGTGTGTTAGACAGGTAAAGGACAAGCTAACCGTGGCTGTTTGTCCAGAATCATTGATTTGTCATTGGTTAAAGATTCACATGGGTTTAAATCTATGCAGAGTCAAAGTCTTTGGACTTTATGTTGTCCCAGTTAAGGACCTTATAATCTAATGTTTGAGTTTGTTAATCAACTCTAAATTATTCCAGATTATTTTACTTTATTTTTTAAACTACATTTAGGACTAGAAAAAGCAGTCGGTGTTTGTTGCTGGTGAACTTTCTGCTGCTGGTTCATCACAAATGTTGAACTGGCTGAGTGCTGTTGTTATCGAGCCTCACTGATGAGTTAAATGAAGGCGATATAAAAATCTATATATGACTGGAGGGAGAGTTAGGGTTAGGGTTAGTTGTCCTAAGGCAGAAACCAGTCGAACACTGACCCAACATGACTGTGTGGTCAGATTAAATGCTTTAACTGGACCAGACAGATTTATCAGGGTTGAATCTGAGGTTGTTGAGCTTAAACATAGTCTTTAAACAAGTCCAGTAAATACAAATGTCCCTAAATACAAGACTAACAGTAGAACCGAGTTTTATACATATAGTTTTAACAATAATTTCAAATAACTTAATTTTAGGTACACTTTTACAGTTGCTGTATTAATGGCAGTGACTCTTCTCCGTAGAGCTCATATTTATGCAGGATCAATGTATTATAATTGAAGATTTGTGCATTAATACAAACCTTTGGTGTGGGAGAAATATGTTTGTCGTTATCGGTTTTCCACAGCCCTGAGCAGAATATTGAATTTTTTTAAACTGCAAGGACAAAATCTGCACGCAAGCCACGCTCAATATAACTCACAGTGTGTATAGGGAAGAGATGTGCACTTGACTGTTGGACTGTCACACACACACACACACACACACACACACACACACACACACACACACACACACACCACAGACGGAGGCACTTAAGCCGGTCCACTCAGAGGTGACAGTTTGTATAGCTGAACCAAACACACCATTACACAGTGATCACAGAGTATCTGCAGGATTAAAGTGCAGCCGGTCACATTGTGACTGTGTCCTGTCCTTTGTAACTACAGCTCCAGCCTTTTGTAAACATGCACAATATAACTGTGTCTCCCTCTTCCACCTGTAAGACATCAAATTTAGTGTTTGATAACCCTAACCCTGAAAACAACAGACTTGTGGTTGTAGTAATTAAACCCTAACATGCCATGAAGTCTCTCCTCTGCCTGGCTGTGCTGAAGAGTCGGCACATGGTAGAACCATGACCAAAGTCAGGTTTAGAGAGGGTTCCGCCATCGTCTTCACCGCTGCATCTAAGAGCATAGTAACAGTGAGCAGTCAGCATCCAGAGGTCACTGCTCTGCACTCCCTGTGCATCTTCTATGATATTATATTAGGATTGTTAGTGATTGCGCCAGGAAGAAATGATTTTAAACTATATAAATGACACAGATAGACAAAGAGAGAAAGGGGGGGGGGCTATGACGACCATCATCATTACCCCCGAACCCCTACATTGAACGGGTTACATCCAACAACAAACGGAGAAATGCGCCCGTGTGAACAGCCAGGCGCCTGTGTAAATCCGGCGTAACCCTGAATCTCTAAATCTTAAATTCCACAGAGGCATTCAGGACGGACTTTCTAACACTTACATGTAACCTCTACTTGTTGTCTTTCAGGTTTACGAGCAGGACGATCTGTCTGAGCAGATGGCCAGTCTAGAGGGACTAATGAAGCAGCTCAATGCTATAACTGGTTCAGCCTTCTAACCTTTGACCCCCGCCAGGCCCAGCCCTAGGTCACAGTCCAGTCTGGAACCCTTCTTCAAGCCTTGATGTCACCTGCTGTCTTTTTGCTAGCAGCAATTGGTCAATCTAGGTTTGAAAAGATCTCTGTGGAACCTGCCTCTCTGCTTGGTGGAGTTTGTTGGGTTTCTACTGGTCTGGGCTTGTGTCTGCTGTTTGGGATCGAGATTGGACAAAAGTTATCACAGAATAAACTCTACAGCAGCACAACATGAACTGACAGAACAGGAAAAGGATCGAAGGGCTTCTTTAGGAGTTCAAACTGAAACCCCTTTAAAGACCCTTCGACCTCAATCACAAAACTAGAAAACCCAATGCCTAGCGCCTTGATATAAAAAACAGGAGGAAAGAATTTTCACAAAAAAAGAAGAGACATTTATACGAGCCCTCCTGTTCCTCCTCTTTGTGGTATTCATTAGCCTCCTCCTCAGCTGAGTTCTGCACAACTCAGTTACTGTGACTATACTTAACTTATTTTTCGTTACTGTTGGAAGTACTCCTATTTTTAACACTTTTCTTTTGGGTGCTTCCTCTTTGTGCAGTTACAGGATGTGTATATATATATTTTTAAAAGGTACCAGGACGTACATTATGAAAGAACGAACACATCCTCAGCCACCAAAGTTTCAACAAACTTAAAATGTTTCATACCTGGATCCAAGGATGTCTGCTGCGGCCATGTGTGAGGATCCTTACTGGCATTTCTTGGCCATACGTTGTTGTTCCACTCTTGAAGTGGACATTGTGATTTCATTGAACCATCCATCATTCATACCTCATGCAGCTCTTCCACATCTGGATCCTGAGGTTAAAAGAGTATTTGAACCTGTCAGAATCATCTGGCTCAGGATTTACCTGAATCTACTCTATACGGACTTTATCAAAACCTCAATATACTCCCTCAATCTTTCTGTTCTTAACTCTCCTTACCCCGGATACAAACACCATGTTCCTACAAGGACTTGTGTTGTTGTCAAATTCCCATAATGGAAAAAACTTCTTGTGACTTTCTTTGTTTTTGCTCCTTGTTGAAGTCTGTCTCACCCCGAAACATCAAACGTTGAAAGATATCTGGATTTTGATTGGTTGAAACCATCCCTTTGAAATTTTAATTATGTATACGTCACATTAAGTCCAAAGTCACCCCCTGCTGGCTGGAGTGTGGAAGTGCATGCTGCTTTGACTATGAAGGAGCATTTGATGAGGCAAGGGTTAGTGTTCATAGAAATAGATTTTGAGTGCCATCAAAATAAATCATGTAGAGAAAGAGATAGAAAATGAAAACCTCCCAGGTGAGTGTTTTGTCTTATTTGATAATTAAAAACGTACCACAGATACTACAGCGTGATTGACAGATAGTACATAGCGCCATCAAGTCAGGCTCCAGGCCCCCCCACCCCCTCCTGGACCCACAATGCTGTTGGTTTCACTATATTGTACATGTTGACTGTGAAGGATTACAAATATGTATATGTATTCTTCACAATCCACTCAGGTTCTGTTTGATTGTTTGAGGGTCTCAGGTCTGTGTCAGCTGTTCAAACCTAATCTAGTTCGGATAAAAATGTCATGTCATGCAATTACTTCAAATTCATACATTAGATGGCCATATCTCCTTTTAGACAGATGCACTTCTTGATTATCATCTTTTCAGCCCATGCTCGAATGAATGTTCAAGTTTCCCAGAAAAAGTGCCCTAATCCACATTGAAATGAAAGTTATATGCTAACTGGCTACAGTTGGGTCCTCTACTTCCAAGTCTCTGCAATAAAGAAATAACCTGAAACCACAGGCTACCTGGAAGGAAAGGGAATCAATTCATAAAAGTGAAACAGGACCTTGAAAACAGTCAGTAGGGCTAGACAGTGTGACTCATATGAGTGAGCTAAAACAGAGGAAACCACTGGTATGATCCTCTGGGTTTGGTGTTTACACGAGAGAAAACTGACCATGTCTTAAAACCTTTAAAAAGTGTAGTTACATTTAAATGGCTGATTTAATCTTCTAATTCAACAGCATTTCCATACAGCTGCCAGAAAATCAGATCATGTTAAGATCCTGATGATCTCAGTTTGCGATCCCAGTTTGTGCCAGTAGTTCCACATCATTCATCAGGACGGATATTAATAAAATGCACACACATACGCATATATAGATACTTTCAGTGCCAACATCCTGCGTGTTACACGTGTCAATCATCTTGACATGTTTACCCTCTTGATTTTTTGTTGCCAGCGAAATGAAAGTCCACGTGCCTTTACTTTTCACCACTGAATTATTTTCTTCTCCTGTTTTAGTAAGTTTATGAGAAGTCTTTGTTAAATGTTAGAATGCTTTGTGTTATGTTAATTTGTTCTTCCTGTACGGCCATTACAAACGGAACAGATGATATGTCGACTCAGCTGAGGGTTTTTCCCGAAAGCACCTTTTACCATTTTAACTTTGATACTTTAAAGAAAAGCGGTTCTGTCACTTCAGCAGCGCAGATGCAGCGTTTGAGTAGCTGCCTGGAAACAAAGACACATCAGGTGCTTGATGACGGGTCCTGTTGCCAAAGTATCACAGAAAACAGCCTGCGTGTCTCTCAAAACATCTCAGGAGGGAAATCCCCCCACAACAAAAACATATCCGTCCTAACAAGTCTCCCAGTTAACGTAAAGGATGGCAAAAGGTTTTTGTTACTTGAGAGAATTCATCTCACTTCTCCTGATGTTGATGATATAACATCTGTTCTTACTCAATGTAACGCTGGTTAGTGGCTTCGATCTCCTGTGAGAAGAAACAAGTCACAGCTTCAAATGTCAGAATCAGCTCCAGTTGAAGATTGAAGCTGAACTGAGATCAGTTAAAAGACTCAGAAGTTATTAAAGACCAGAGTTTATCTCCAATATTCAGCAGGAATTGTGGATTTGTAGTTTGGTGGATTTGTTCCAGCAGCAGCTCTTCGGGTTCAGGAAGCAGAGGATCATGGGTAATATCCAGTCAGAGTCAACACATTGATTCACTTTGTTTTTACATGAAAACACAGCGACCAACAGAATGAATCATGTGTGGCTGCAGGGGGCGCTGTTCATCAGTAACTTACAGTGTTTTAAATAAGTCAGAAGGAAGCAGATCAGTGATTTATCATCAAATCATTTCTTTTTTTAAATGGGAGGAAAAGTTCTTGGTTTCTAAACTAAATAAAACTTTCAGTTGGTCTGAATGCAAGTTATGTTATTTGAAAAAAGCATTGTTTTCTTCTTAACTTAAACCAACAAGAAGAGAACTTCGGACATCTTTCTTCTTCTTTAGGCCGAGGTCATATCTGTGTCACTGATCAGATAGGAGCTCTGTCAGTTACAAGTGGATTTTCAAAATCAAGTTAAGCGAGTTAATGTAAAGAACAGGTTTCCTTTGGAAAAATCCAATAAATTCTGGTTAAAAAAATCGAAATCATTCACTTAAAATTATTCTGTGTCAATTCGTCAACCATGAACCCAAAATGTGAATATTCAGGAAAGCAGTGTTAGGGGAACTTTAAGAAAGTTGTTTTTCTTTTTTGACAGTTCAACCTTTCACACTGATTCAGAACCAAATGTCTCATATCTGTCTCCGTACAAAGTTTCTTCATCGCAGTCTCATGGTTTTGACCCTTCCACTGTCGGCTCTGCATTTTGTTGGTATTTTGTTTTATTTTACTGTGGAAAAAAGCATTGCTGCAGCAGAACTACATTACAGAGACCTGCTTTTTTACAATGTACAGTATGAATAGGCTAGTAGTAACTTTTTATAATCAAATTTAATATATTATTATCATTATTATTATTACTTAATTTGAGTCCTCTTTAAAACTTTTATTTATAACCATGTGATGATATTTCTGCAGATGTAAATTTAGTTTAGCGAAGAACAAAATGAAGATATTTCTTTTTCTTTCAGTTTATTGCCTTAAACGGTTTCAGTATTTTTTATAATGTTGTGGGGAAATTATTTATATTTCTTTATGAAAATGATAACTTCACATATAAATGGTTCTATTGGGTCTGTCTGAGGACACAGTCGCCATCACTTTGTTTGTTGTCTAAACTCTGTAGATTGACCTCACCTATGCAGTTTTTCTTTTATAGCGGTATCTGTATCAGTAGGGCGGAGCCTGATATCATTTGTCATATTTAAGGTGATTGAGAGTAGCAGCTGGTTTGCAAACTGTTGTGGTGCATTCAGGGGTTATCCGACATCGGAAAAAAGGTCTGCTGAAACTTGAACACGTTTGTTGTAGAGGACTCATAAGATCCGATTGATGTTCACACCTTGTTGGGTTCAGACCTTCAGACTTTATAGTCTGTATATGTATTGATCAAACTTATTCATACTTATCTCTGGACCAAGGTTAGAGTTCAGACTTCGGGTTTTAAATGTTTAGTGAGAGCTAAGCTATTAGAGCCTCCTTGAATGCACCACCATTAATGAACTGCTGCTCTCAGCTGCTTGCCAAGCGATGACAACAAACGTTTGGTCAAAGGTTCAGTTAAATGACTTCCTTGATGTTGGGATATCACTACACATTTTGTGAATTGCTCGACTGGACATTCAAGTAAATATGATTTTTAGTTAATGGACTTAAACCTGCAGAAATACCAGGATGGTCCATAAAAAGGCCCCGTTCTCTTGAACTTGCCGTGTGGCGACTGTGGGAAACTCAGAAATAGGAACCAAACCTGATTAGGTGGAAACTGTGTAGACTCAGCTCCTGCAATTTAAAGGGAAAAGCTACTTCATTAAATTCCTTCTTTGGGCACTTCACCACTGTGTGGGAACCTCTGAGGGTCAAAAAAGGGACAAATCACACAGTTAAAAAGAGTTGGAATAAAAAAAGAGACTTGATGTGCTGACTTTCAACGTGTCCTATGAAATCGAGTCTGTCGGCTCCAGAGCAGACAGTTCCAGGGTGAAAGACTTCATCTCATCGGGGTTAGCCCAAATTCGAGAGTGATTATAACCAAATTAGCCAAGTGACTGCAATATTTCAGAGAGCATTTTGTTTGTGTGATTGAAGGGGATAAAAAAGATGAAGATGGTGGTGAGGAAGCTGAGCACTGCAATGTATCTCCGAGGAAGTCGAGCGAAGTTTCTATCCACACTGTTGTATACAATTGCTGGTTTTGTAATGCACTGTAGAACAGTCCCATGATCCTTTTTTTATAGAAATGTTATTTCAACTGTTGATTCTTTTTTTGATAAATAAAGTTTTGATACAAAAGCAAATGTGCTGAGCGATTGGTTCATTTAAGCATCTGAGTTTAACTGTGGTCTCCTGCCTCAGCTGCTCTTAGGTTCTTCAGGTGTCTACTGGGTGGAGACTGATGAGCTGTTTGTCTCTGGGCTGATGAGGCAGAGGAATGAGGCCTGTGTGGAGCTGGTTGTTAGTCGAGGACAAAGCAGCAGAATAAACAAAGTGACAGCTCGTCTCCTTCGTCTGTGTTCACACGTCAGACTCCATCTGCTTCCTGCCAGCCTGACATGCGCCACGGACCAGACACAGTTGTTAAACAAAAAGATGACGAGGAAGAAACTCATTTGAGAAGCTGGTCCAGGTCTGGAGGAAACAGATTATTAATTTTACATGAGATGAAACATTTAAAGACTGTTCTTCAAAGGCAGCATAAAACAGTGCCAAGTGTCTTTGCTGGTTTCAGAACAAGGTAGTCATCATTTTCCTGTTCAGTGAGGACATTGGGTACATTTGTGTGTGTGTGTCTTTATTTTCATTAATTCTAATCATGAATATTTTCAAACCATGTGAACTTTCTGTTGCAGTTCTCTGAATAAATGTAGAGAAAACACTGAGCAGGGATTTAACACTGCTGTTTTCCTGTGGGTGTTGCTGGGAGAAAGGTCATTAAAATGTGAATATTTCATCTTCGAAGAAAAGCGTGATTACAGGAAACTCTGGAGAAACTATTGAATGATCATCAGGCCTCATGTTCAGTGAAGCTGTAGTAGATGTGCTCAGCACGTTGAAAACAGGTGCAGATTCTGCTAACTGGAAAAACTGTGACGGCACAAACTGAAACTCTGACCATGTGTCACTAAAGCAGCACAACTTTTCACTTAAAAGAAGGATCCACTTGTCTCTACACCTTAAACCTATTTAATTAAGACTAAAGAAGAACCAAGAGAACAAGCGTCTGTCATGGTTGATCCAAACCTACAATAATCACTACAAACAGATTCTTCTTGTGAATCTACATATTCTGGAGGCGAGAGACCAAATTTTTTGACTTTTCAACCCTAATGACCAGAAAATCCCCAGTACCCAACTTCCACAACAAGTAGGGAACAATAAGTTCGAACAAGAATACTTCCTCGGTTGACTCTGATTATGGCACTGTACCTGGACAAAGGGAAGTGATCACCATGTTTTCTGGGCGGCTGTGGCTGAGGTGTAGAGCGGCCGGCCTCCAACCTGAAGGCTTTTCACCAACTCTGGGGATGATTGCTGTGTGGTTTGAGTCAGCCAACGACCTGAGGACCTGGTCAGGGTGCCAGTAGTATCACCCGCAGAACCTGAGGATGCACCCCAGGGTTTTCTTCTTATCAAACAGTTGATACAAAGAAGAGGACCCAATCCCCCTGGTAGGTATATTGTCTAAGCCTGGGATGACATCATAAACTGTTGGATGATTAACTCTACGTTTACAAAGACATGTATTGGAGAAGCTTCATGCCCATATTATCGATTGATTGTTTTGTTCCTGTGAATCGAGGGTTGTTGATTGTGGTTGACTGAACTTCAGTTGGTTGGTTGCTTAGTTGCTGTCAATGTTGATTAGTTGTTGCGTATGGCTGCTAAAACACAATAAAAAACCAGAAAGAGCTAAATAGGAAAAATAATATTTAAAAAAATTGTTAGGAACTTTTTTCATTGTGTTAGTTTTAATTTTTTGTTTAATTTTAGGCCAATGAAGTTCATTTAAATTTAAATGAGAGATGGAGAAATTGAAAATGAAACTTAGAAGAGGCAAAGACCATCAGGCCTCAGTGCAAGTCAACTTCCTCTATATCAAACTAGGAAACACTATCTTTATGGAGCTGACTTCATGTACAGAGAAACTACCATGTTGAAAGAGGAAATGTTAATAATAATAATATATTTTATTTATATTTCTATAATCTATAATTTATAATAATATATTTTCGTTGAGATACGTGCACAAATAAACCACAGCAAATTCCTTGTATGTGAAATTGGTAATAAGCCCTTATTTTGATTCTCATGTTTTTGCTGTTACTTCTTGGATGTTTCACTATGTGTTGCTGCTCTCTGCTGGTTCAAATAATAATCAGTGTATCATTTACTGTTTAGTGAAAATAGCAAATTATTAGAGCTGTGAAAAATAACGCGTTATGATTAAATTACAGGATTAATTCGTAAAAAAAATTTTATGCATTTAACGCATGCGCAGAAGGATCTTCCAATAAACACACATTTCCGCCCACTCTGCACTAGTGTCCGCTCTAATGCAGTCAGACGGCAGCTGCTATTCAAACAAACACACTTCACCTTCTGGGAAGATCATGCTCCAAAAAAACAAAGATGGAACATTCAATAAAACCAAGGTGATATGCACACTCTGCGGGAAGACGTTATTGTTTCACCGTAGCAATATACGGCTAAAGTACCACCTCAACACGGAAGATGCGTTGGTCAGCGAGGGGCGTTCAAGTGGAATCCGCCAAACCAGCTTCACTCACAGGACACATGGTGCAAAAGAAGCGGTCAGCTTTACTGTCAGAGAATGTGAACAAGTTAGTTTGCCTCACCAACTGGCTGAAGAGAGACTAGCTAAGAGGGCCTTTAGAGGCATTAGATTGTGCCATGGTGTGGGGAATGGTTGTTTGACAAAAAATAGAAAAATGTTCAGCCATACTATAAAAACAATGGTTAAGAGGCCTAAATAATTTCTGTTTATTTAAAAAGAAAAGAAAAAAGTTTTATTCAACCATTCGATGGCTAAGAAGACCGAATTCTGTTTAGGATGAAATGTTCCATGGATAGCAAAGAAACTGCAAAATGCTGAGTTGCAGCACCATTGTTTTGTTTATTTATGAATTAAAAAAAGAAAACATGTTAAATGTTGATATCTGTCTGTTGTCATAAATCTTTTTGTTCTCACAAAAATATACGGAGAAAATCGGTAATGTGATTAATCATGATAAATCCATAGAAACCTGTGATTATTTTGATTAAAACTTTTAATCATTTCACAGCCCTACAAATTATACAACACATATACTGCTTTACTTAAGTGAAAATGACTACAAATATGCATCCCATCGCAAAGAAATACTTTTCTCATGTTGTTCAAGCAGTGAACTTGCTTTGTACTTATAATTTAGTTACCAGAGTCTTATTGTTATAATATATAATATAATATGCAGAGACTAAGGTGTTAACTGTAAAACTAAAGATAACATTTGTGTACATATAGATCATCCTTTTATTAACTTCTGACCACCAGTTACAAGGACTAACAATGAATCTGTATGCTAATGAAAAAGATGTGACCAGGCAGGAATGAAGTGCAGCATAAAAGGGAAAATAAAAAGAGCATTCTTCCAAAAGACAACTAACAGACATTTTTCTTGCTCACTTTATTTATGACAAACAGCTTGTAAATGTTTGTACATAGTTTTAGTGGATTTGTTTCAGATTAAATAGTTTATTCTTCTGTTAAAAGTATTCATTAATTAACCTATAAACTGATGAGTGAGGGGCGTAACTCTGTTTCAGGGCGACTCAGGACTGATGACACTATGCTTCATTTTCTCAGCTCTTCTGATTCTCTCTTCAAAGAAACTCTGCTGATGACGATTCCTCTGATCCAACCTGACCACCCACTGCTCCCGTAGCCTGGAGAGAGAGAGAGAGAGAGAGAGAGAGAGAGAGAGAGAGAGAGAGAGAGAGAGAGAGAGAGAGAGAGATAAAGAGAGAGACAGAGAGAGAGAGAGAGAGAGAGAGAGAGAGAGAGAGAGAGAGAGAGAGAGAGAGAGAGAGAGAGAGAGAGATAAAGAGAGAGACAGAGAGAGACAGAGAGAGACAGAGAGAGAGAGAGAGAGAGAGAGAGAGAGAGAGAGAGAGAGAGAGAGAGAGAAAGAGAGAGACAGAGAGAGACAGAGAGAGACAGAGAGAGAGAGAGAGAGAGATAAAGAGAGAGAGAGAGAGAGAGAGTGTTCAACATGGTGGCAGCTGATCGTGGATGATGATTACAACAAGTTGATGTCTTCAGTTCCATCAGCATCTCTCGTACGTGTGTCCTGGGAGCAGGATCCTCATCTGATTGTTATGGATTTGTTATAAATTTTCTTTGGTAGTTTACTTTTGTTGAGTTAAGAACAGACGATATTGCTTCTTGTTAAGACCTAAGAAGGAAACTGATTTGTTAATATAAGACTAAACTGTGATTGATTGAAAAATATCAATTTATAGTAAGGTATAATAATATCATGGTAAAGTAAGGTATCAAAATGTCATAGTATTGTAAGATATGAGAATATCAAGATAGATCATTAATATCAAATTTAATGTTATATAGATATAAAGATATGATTGGATAATACGATAGGGAAATATAAAAGTATATTGAAATACAAAAACATCATTGTATAGTAAAATATTAAATATCATGATATAGCTCGATTTTAAAATACTGCGATTAATATGGTTTGGTAATATATAATAATATTAAATAATCAAATATAAAACTATCATCGTGTAGAACAATATAAAAACATGGTACATATCATGGTATAGTAAGATATAAAAAGATCATGTATAGTAAGATATACAAATGTCACAATATAGTAAGAGGTAATATGAATATCAGGAGAAACTTGTGCTTTCCAGGCCATTTACTGTGAGTGATCCCCCTGATCCCTAAATTTCCATGCCTCTTTTTATTGTTTCATATGTCTGAGTATCATAAGAAATGCAAAATTGCAACTATTGTAAGGCAGCAAAAATATCATTATACATTCATTTATAAAAAAGAAAAAAAAATCATGATTTAAAGTTGTAAAGCCACAGTATAATAACTCATAGAACATCAGACTATCATAAATCCATAAAATTCCATACTAGAGAAATATCATTAAATATTTAATGACATAATCCTAGCGTACTACAATATAAAATTCATCACAGCAATGTCAGTCCTTATAGTAGGGTTGACATTGTGCAGCAGTAAATATTAATACAAATCAAGAAATACTTAGATCATTTATTTTGGTGTGGGCTGTAGTTGGGGTTTGGGATCAAAGATGAGCAGATCCAGAATTTACCCTCACCATAACTCCTGGGCTTAAAGTAATCATGCAGACAGCCACTGAAACTTGAGCTGCACTCATTGCTGGCAGGGAACAATTGTGTTAAGGAAAACAAAGAGTGTGTCTGTGTGTGTGGCTGTTTTAGACGTGACAGGATTAATATTGTTGTGTCTCTGCTAGCCAGCATTTGTCCGTCAGCACAGTGCATCATGTGTCTGTTAATCTCCAGCATTGATATTCTCACTGATCTCCAGGACTCAAAGGTATAACTGAGCTGCTCCTAATCAACATTCTCAGGCTCCTATGTGATGACAGACAGATGAGCTGTAAACAGACGTGAGTCATTTTCTAAACTAATCAAGGGTTGACTGAGAGAGAGATGAAAACTGAAGAGTTTCACAAAAGTTATCTTTTATGGTCTTCCTTTCTGAGGAACCAAAGTTCATCCAAATAAAAAAAATTGCTGACATTCAAAACTAATGAAACATTTTTGGTGATATGTTAGAGTTTCAGAGATAATAAATATTGTATATCAGCCTGAACAGTTTTATGAGTGTCACAAAATATTTCATAAAAAGTGTCTTGCTGTCAAACATCACACTCCGTGTAAACACCATAGAGCTTCAATGAAGAGCTGAAACAAACATGAAGCAGAATTTGTGTTCATGATCTTGTCGATCATAGTGAAAAAACACGAGTGGGCTAATGTTCCCACTGTCAGTGAAAAGAACATGACATAAACAACGTAAGCTTTGGCTTCTGTTTTTTCATTTTGAGAGCAGAATTTAGGGATAGAGGTGACCACTTAAAAAGCGGCTGCATATTATTTTCAAGGTAAGAATTATTTGATGTAAATTAATCTCGAATGTCTTTTCTTGATGTGGTTACTTTTAGAATTAATATTTTCCAGGACAACATTGTATAAGTGCAGCTGTTATTCTGTGAGAAAAAACACCTACAGATTTGAGTGCTTCAAAAGTAATAATTTTCCAGCTCACCGTGCCAGTGCACTGCTCCCCGCGCGATTCTCCTCTTCACCCATGTGCTCGCTGTGCTGAACAATCCTCTGCTCCCAGAACGACTTCAGCTTCTGTTTGTTGTGGATTCGCGCAGTGTTCATCACCTGACATCAGGAAAAACAAAGCAGTATTTTGGGGATGGAATCTCCTGAGTGTGTTCCTCAGTGATGCTGGAGAAAAGTTATATAAATTTGATTCATTATATAACTGCCATCACTACATCCTGTAAACTTACTTTTTCCAATTTCTTGTGTTGTTTGTCTTGTTTTCTATCTGCTCCAGACTTCTTTTTACATTTCTTCCTCTATATTCCTTCTCTTGTCTTCTTTATTCACATCCCTTTTGTTCACTGTTGTTTCGTCCTCTTCTCTGTCCACCTCTTTCTTTTTATAACCCCTTATAACTCCTCCCCTTTCCCATTGTTCCATCTAATTGTTGTTGTATTAGAAATCTTGTTACCCTCTTTCCTTCCCTTAACTTCCGTGTTTAGGGTTCTGCTGTTTTGTCCTGGACTTGGATTTGTTGAATCATCTCAATGACTCCCCCTGCGTCATCCGATGTTGAAATCTATCCAAGGTCTTAGGGTTAGGTTAGGGATAAGGGATGAAAGCACATTGGAGAAGGAGATATTCTTGGTTAGGGTTAGGATAAGAGAAGAAAGCACATAGGAGATATTGTTGAATAACTTTTTGTGTGAAGGTCGTAGAGACTTGGAAAGTGTGTCTGTCTATAGCAAACTGTGTGTTGCGGATCGATTGGTGCCATCCCCGAGCTTGTACGACCTTGGGAAAGGAAATTGGAGAAAGTGGGCGGAGCTCAGACTAGGATAAGGGAAGAAAGCACATAGGAGTAGGAGATATTCTTGAATAACTTTTTTTGTGAAGGTCGTAGAGACTTGGAAAGTGGTTTCGTCTGAACTAATGTGGGTCCTGCGGATCGATTGGTACCATCCACGAGTTTCTAGGACCTTGGGCAGGGGTCGAACCACTAATTGCCCCCAAATCTGAGGAGATATTCTTGAATAACTTTTTTCGTGAAGGTCGTAGAGACTTGGAAGGTGCGTCTGTCTATAGGAAATTGGGTCTTGCGGATCGATTGGTACTATCCCCGAGCTTCTACGACCTTCAGAAGTGGTCGAACGAGTCAATTTCCGGAAATGGGAGGAGCTAGTTCGGAATAAATTATTTCTGGTGTAATTTCCCTGCCCTCTGCCACCTTACCTGCAGTCTTACCTTTCAGGTTGAATGAAGAGGAGCCTGATGTGTATCCAGACCAATGCCTCCTTGGCCCCCCAGCCATGATTGGGCCCCCTGAAGAGCTCCTGTGCCCCATACACCGCACGACCCCAGGAGATGCTTCACTATCATTCTTACAAGCGACTGATCTTGGATTTCTCCAGGATTGGTCTAAAGAGCTGTTTATCTGTGGGGCACCTCTATTCTGTGTTAGCCCACCTTCGTTGTGGTTTTTCCAGTTTTCTAATTTTGAATTTTATGTAATGAAATGACATTTATGAGGAGAACTTTCTCTTGGGATGGTAAATATCCTATCATTTTAGGTTTTGGTGGCTGATATGCAGAGATATTTCATGAAAAGGGGATTGTAATTAAGGATGCAATGCATGCTGGGAGTGCTTGAGGAGATATTCTTGAATAACTTTTTTCGTGAAGGTCGTAGAGACTTGGAAGGTGCGTCTGTCTCTAGCAAATTGGGTCCTGCGGATGGATTGGTACCATCCCTGAGCTTCTACGACCTTCGGAAAGCAACTTCCAAGAAGTGGGGGGGGTTAGGGTTAGGTATAGTAGAGATATCTCGATGACTCCCCCCGCTTCGTCCGTCGACTGGGCAGTTTGGACTAGGGAGTCAAAGGCAATGCACTGGCCCACGCACGTCATCAATACTCCCCATTCTCACATATCCCCTTTGTTTGCCGAATTGGTTTTAAACTGTAGTTTTAGTTTAATTCCTTTTTTATTTTTGGTTTATTGTGGGTTAGGGTTAGGGTTAGGTTGGGGGAAAAATGACCCCCCTCCTTTAAAAAGGAGGAGGAAAGTGCACGGTCCTTCACACCAGGGGGCTCCCTGGTCCCCATATGTCACAGGTCTCTGTGCTCTCAAACCAATAACATTGTGGTTATTACACGTTGTAATAAGAAATACGTGGACTCTATATATATAAACGAACTATTTACAAATGTACAAAATTGAGGCTTAGGTCTCTCCACTCGTCCGAGGGAGGGTTCGTTTCTTAGTCAGGTAAGTAAGTCAATTTAGGGTTAGGGTTAGGGTTAGGGTTAGGGTTAGGGTTAGGGTTAGGGTTAGGTTAGGTTAGGGGAAATTAATCCCCCTCCTTAGAGGAGGAAAGTGCACGGTCCTTCACACCAGGGGGCTCCCTGGTCCCCATATGTCACAGGTCCTGTGCTCACATACTAATACAGTAGTTATAACACGCTATGATAATAGATACGTGGACTTTTCAAACGAACTATTTACAAATATACATAATTGAGGCTTAGGTCTCTCCGCTCGTCTGAGGGAGGGTTCGTGGCTTAGTCAGGTAAGTATTTCAGGTAAGTATTTAAGGTAAGTCAATTTATAGCTTTAGTCTGGCCCTGTCGCGACGTTTCGAAATCTTTTGTTTCTTCCTCAGGCAAGGGCAGGTAAGTATGTCAGTACGAATTAAGTCATGTCATCCCCGTGGTGGTGTCAGTCTGAGACTGGTTGGGACAACGCACTCACTTTTAAATCCCATCCAGCTCCTCCCCTTTGCAGAATTTCCCATTTCTGAATTTTCCAGTTTCCTTGACATCACAGATTTACCTTTTTCGCAATCAATCCAATATGCTTTTATTGTGTGGCTTCAATTAATAGCTCCAGTCAAATCTATTATAGGCCCATACTACATCCAGTTGGGTGGGGTCTTTCAGGGAATTTTTGCCTTTTACTGGTCTTTCATCCTGTACTGACTCTCCTAATTAAAGCTAAGTCTAACCAACTGGTGTGGAGTCTTCGTCTAATCCTCAACAATTAAGTTCTTGGGTGAAGTTAGTACAGATAAAAATGCCCTGCTTAGGGTTTAAAGGTTAGGTTCAGGCAAGGGGTCAAATGGTTAGGGTTAGGGTAGAGGGTCCCTGATTAGGGATATCATGACTCTATTCTCAAATTAGAGTTGAAGTCTGACTAAGAGTCATGAGAGCACAAGACTACTGGACTGAGGACCAGGAAGCGAGACCCCGGTGGAGGCACTGGCCGGTTAGGTTAGGGGAAATTAATCCCCCTCCTTAGAGGAGGAAAGTGCACGGTCCTTCACACCAGGGGGCTCCCTGGTCCCCATATGTCACAGGTCCTGTGCTCACATACTAATACAGTAGTTATAACACGCTATGATAATAGATACGTGGACTTTTCAAACGAACTATTTACAAATATACATAATTGAGGCTTAGGTCTCTCCGCTCGTCTGAGGGAGGGTTCGTGGCTTAGTCAGGTAAGTATTTCAGGTAAGTATTTAAGGTAAGTCAATTTATAGCTTTAGTCTGGCCCTGTCGCGACGTTTCGAAATCTTTTGTTTCTTCCTCAGGCAAGGGCAGGTAAGTATGTCAGTACGAATTAAGTCATGTCATCCCCGTGGTGGTGTCAGTCTGAGACTGGTTGGGACAACGCACTCACTTTTAAATCCCATCCAGCTCCTCCCCTTTGCAGAATTTCCCATTTCTGAATTTTCCAGTTTCCTTGACATCACAGATTTACCTTTTTCGCAATCAATCCAATATGCTTTTATTGTGTGGCTTCAATTAATAGCTCCAGTCAAATCTATTATAGGCCCATACTACATCCAGTTGGGTGGGGTCTTTCAGGGAATTTTTGCCTTTTACTGGTCTTTCATCCTGTACTGACTCTCCTAATTAAAGCTAAGTCTAACCAACTGGTGTGGAGTCTTCGTCTAATCCTCAACAATTAAGTTCTTGGGTGAAGTTAGTACAGATAAAAATGCCCTGCTTAGGGTTTAAAGGTTAGGTTCAGGCAAGGGGTCAAATGGTTAGGGTTAGGGTAGAGGGTCCCTGATTAGGGATATCATGACTCTATTCTCAAATTAGAGTTGAAGTCTGACTAAGAGTCATGAGAGCACAAGACTACTGGACTGAGGACCAGGAAGCGAGACCCCGGTGGAGGCACTGGCCGGTTAGGTTAGGGGAAATTAATCCCCCTCCTTAGAGGAGGAAAGTGCACGGTCCTTCACACCAGGGGGCTCCCTGGTCCCCATATGTCACAGGTCCTGTGCTCACATACTAATACAGTAGTTATAACACGCTATGATAATAGATACGTGGACTTTTCAAACGAACTATTTACAAATATACATAATTGAGGCTTAGGTCTCTCCGCTCGTCTGAGGGAGGGTTCGTGGCTTAGTCAGGTAAGTATTTCAGGTAAGTATTTAAGGTAAGTCAATTTATAGCTTTAGTCTGGCCCTGTCGCGACGTTTCGAAATCTTTTGTTTCTTCCTCAGGCAAGGGCAGGTAAGTATGTCAGTACGAATTAAGTCATGTCATCCCCGTGGTGGTGTCAGTCTGAGACTGGTTGGGACAACGCACTCACTTTTAAATCCCATCCAGCTCCTCCCCTTTGCAGAATTTCCCATTTCTGAATTTTCCAGTTTCCTTGACATCACAGATTTACCTTTTTCGCAATCAATCCAATATGCTTTTATTGTGTGGCTTCAATTAATAGCTCCAGTCAAATCTATTATAGGCCCATACTACATCCAGTTGGGTGGGGTCTTTCAGGGAATTTTTGCCTTTTACTGGTCTTTCATCCTGTACTGACTCTCCTAATTAAAGCTAAGTCTAACCAACTGGTGTGGAGTCTTCGTCTAATCCTCAACAATTAAGTTCTTGGGTGAAGTTAGTACAGATAAAAATGCCCTGCTTAGGGTTTAAAGGTTAGGTTCAGGCAAGGGGTCAAATGGTTAGGGTTAGGGTAGAGGGTCCCTGATTAGGGATATCATGACTCTATTCTCAAATTAGAGTTGAAGTCTGACTAAGAGTCATGAGAGCACAAGACTACTGGACTGAGGACCAGGAAGCGAGACCCCGGTGGAGGCACTGGCCGGTTAGGTTAGGGGAAATTAATCCCCCTCCTTAGAGGAGGAAAGTGCACGGTCCTTCACACCAGGGGGCTCCCTGGTCCCCATATGTCACAGGTCCTGTGCTCACATACTAATACAGTAGTTATAACACGCTATGATAATAGATACGTGGACTTTTCAAACGAACTATTTACAAATATACATAATTGAGGCTTAGGTCTCTCCGCTCGTCTGAGGGAGGGTTCGTGGCTTAGTCAGGTAAGTATTTCAGGTAAGTATTTAAGGTAAGTCAATTTATAGCTTTAGTCTGGCCCTGTCGCGACGTTTCGAAATCTTTTGTTTCTTCCTCAGGCAAGGGCAGGTAAGTATGTCAGTACGAATTAAGTCATGTCATCCCCGTGGTGGTGTCAGTCTGAGACTGGTTGGGACAACGCACTCACTTTTAAATCCCATCCAGCTCCTCCCCTTTGCAGAATTTCCCATTTCTGAATTTTCCAGTTTCCTTGACATCACAGATTTACCTTTTTCGCAATCAATCCAATATGCTTTTATTGTGTGGCTTCAATTAATAGCTCCAGTCAAATCTATTATAGGCCCATACTACATCCAGTTGGGTGGGGTCTTTCAGGGAATTTTTGCCTTTTACTGGTCTTTCATCCTGTACTGACTCTCCTAATTAAAGCTAAGTCTAACCAACTGGTGTGGAGTCTTCGTCTAATCCTCAACAATTAAGTTCTTGGGTGAAGTTAGTACAGATAAAAATGCCCTGCTTAGGGTTTAAAGGTTAGGTTCAGGCAAGGGGTCAAATGGTTAGGGTTAGGGTAGAGGGTCCCTGATTAGGGATATCATGACTCTATTCTCAAATTAGAGTTGAAGTCTGACTAAGAGTCATGAGAGCACAAGACTACTGGACTGAGGACCAGGAAGCGAGACCCCGGTGGAGGCACTGGCCGGTTAGGTTAGGGGAAATTAATCCCCCTCCTTAGAGGAGGAAAGTGCACGGTCCTTCACACCAGGGGGCTCCCTGGTCCCCATATGTCACAGGTCCTGTGCTCACATACTAATACAGTAGTTATAACACGCTATGATAATAGATACGTGGACTTTTCAAACGAACTATTTACAAATATACATAATTGAGGCTTAGGTCTCTCCGCTCGTCTGAGGGAGGGTTCGTGGCTTAGTCAGGTAAGTATTTCAGGTAAGTATTTAAGGTAAGTCAATTTATAGCTTTAGTCTGGCCCTGTCGCGACGTTTCGAAATCTTTTGTTTCTTCCTCAGGCAAGGGCAGGTAAGTATGTCAGTACGAATTAAGTCATGTCATCCCCGTGGTGGTGTCAGTCTGAGACTGGTTGGGACAACGCACTCACTTTTAAATCCCATCCAGCTCCTCCCCTTTGCAGAATTTCCCATTTCTGAATTTTCCAGTTTCCTTGACATCACAGATTTACCTTTTTCGCAATCAATCCAATATGCTTTTATTGTGTGGCTTCAATTAATAGCTCCAGTCAAATCTATTATAGGCCCATACTACATCCAGTTGGGTGGGGTCTTTCAGGGAATTTTTGCCTTTTACTGGTCTTTCATCCTGTACTGACTCTCCTAATTAAAGCTAAGTCTAACCAACTGGTGTGGAGTCTTCGTCTAATCCTCAACAATTAAGTTCTTGGGTGAAGTTAGTACAGATAAAAATGCCCTGCTTAGGGTTTAAAGGTTAGGTTCAGGCAAGGGGTCAAATGGTTAGGGTTAGGGTAGAGGGTCCCTGATTAGGGATATCATGACTCTATTCTCAAATTAGAGTTGAAGTCTGACTAAGAGTCATGAGAGCACAAGACTACTGGACTGAGGACCAGGAAGCGAGACCCCGGTGGAGGCACTGGCCGGTTAGGTTAGGGGAAATTAATCCCCCTCCTTAGAGGAGGAAAGTGCACGGTCCTTCACACCAGGGGGCTCCCTGGTCCCCATATGTCACAGGTCCTGTGCTCACATACTAATACAGTAGTTATAACACGCTATGATAATAGATACGTGGACTTTTCAAACGAACTATTTACAAATATACATAATTGAGGCTTAGGTCTCTCCGCTCGTCTGAGGGAGGGTTCGTGGCTTAGTCAGGTAAGTATTTCAGGTAAGTATTTAAGGTAAGTCAATTTATAGCTTTAGTCTGGCCCTGTCGCGACGTTTCGAAATCTTTTGTTTCTTCCTCAGGCAAGGGCAGGTAAGTATGTCAGTACGAAT
>CM076733.1:19411657-19416740 GCA_038501795.1 Pseudopleuronectes americanus | reverse complement strand
GAGTCCAACGTAAAACAACACATTAGAACCAGAAGAACCAGCAGAACCAGTGGAACCAGATGAACCAGTAGATCCACTTCTGACCAGTAGAACCAGTAAAACCAGCAGAACCTCATGTGCATTGGTTCTGACCTGCTCCTTGTCGGACGGACTCTCACTCCACATCAGCCTGTAGCCGAGCACGGGGCCGTTTGGTTGGCCGGGAGGTTCCCAGCTCACCTGGAGGGAGGCCGGGGACAGAGCCTCCACTCGGAGGGACTCCACCCGGCTGGGGACCTGGACTGTGGAGACAGACACACAAACAAGCACTTCAACTACAAAGACACGATAGAATACTTAAACTACAGTGACCCACTGTTACTAAAACTACAAACACACTGACAATACAACTACAGACACCTTGTTGAGGACATGGACCCCATGACCCAGAGAATGAACACTAAATCTCCTTGATGAGAAAGTAACTCTATGATTCTGCCTCAGAATTTTGATTTTATCTGTTTTGTTGTTAATGTTCTGTATAGACACATGTGACTCTTCCACCATTAATATCACAAGCAGAACTTTGTATTACTCTCATAAAACACCAGGTGAAAAAGATTGGTTGTTGTCAGGAATGAAAAGCAAACTAAAAACTCAGAAGTGGAATAAACAGGAAACTGAAGAAACAGAAGAGTGAGCAACAAGCACACTAACTACAACGGGCAGGTAAATGATGGCCTAGTATTGAGAAAATAATATTTCAATAGATATTATATTTTAAAAGATCCGGTTTGAACTCTGCAACACGTAATGAGTCATTTAACAATAAACAGATTTTGTATCTCACGGTCGGGTTTGGTGGTGATCCTCAGGGGGGCGGAGCTCTCTCCTGGTCCCACCTCGTTATACGCCACCACTCGGAAGCTGTAGCTCTCTTCTGGTTTCAGATTAGAAACCGTCAGTTCCAAAGACTCCGGCTCCGACACGTTCACCGACCGCTCCCTGTCACAGAAATACACTTGATTCAAAAGATTCTTTGTTTTCTATTTCATTTCTAGTGTAATAAAGTGTTTATTTATTCAGTTTGATTGAATAGATTCAATAAACGAAATCCTATTAGGTCAGTGATGATCCACTTGATTTCTGTTTTACAGATTATATCTACTGAACCTTTTAAACTGTGATACTTCACAGTCCTTTGTTAAAATCCTGTTTTATTTTGTAACAGAGAAGATAACAGGATCCGTAATCAGATCAGTTTGTGTAATCCCAGATAATCCTCAGATTACAGCAACTCTGCAACCTCCACTATCAGCAGGGAACTGAGGAGTACGATGCTTTCACAGAAACACACAGACGACGTCACTGTAAAGAAAACCTGGAAATCTGAAGGGCAGATGATGATGTCCCTTTCTTCTGAGAGCTTTTGTTTCTAAAATCTCTGCGTCTGTAGTTATTGTGACCGAATGTCTGTGGCTTGTTTCATGATGAAACCTCAGTTGCTCTTTGGACCGTGTGTAGCGTTCAGAGCTCTGAAGCGCTGCAGGCCAGTTTCTCCCTGAGGTAGAAAAGCTTAAAAGCCTTCAGCTGCAGAGTTCACCATTTAACATCAGCAGGAGACTCAGCCAGACGTTTTCTACTTAACGTTCACAGCTGCTGTGAGAACAGACTGTTATAATAGAGCTCTGCACTATTAGTCCATATACGTCAACTCGGAGTTTCTTCTAAAGACCCTGAGTTCAAAGCCTCATCACTACATTAAGAGTTCATTTAACTGTTTAGCTTCGCAGCAGCAACTTGCTTCAATCGGCCTTTTTCTAAGATATCTTAACATTTTCAATCCCTGCAAATGGATTTAAAATGACTTGTGAAGCATTTTGACGAAATCCGCCAATCAACTCCAATTTACCTACATTTAAATATAGATTTAAAACTACATCGTGTTATAAATTTGACTTTTTTTCAAATTTAATTTTGTATCCTTGTGTTAAATTTTGCTCTTCAAAATCAAAAGTAAGCAGTCATTTGCAAATGTAGGAACATATTTTAGTGTTCAATAATCCAAGAAAAACGGATCGTTAGCAAATCATACATATTTCAATATGACTCATCAGTTGTCCCTATAGGGGGCGCTAAGTAATATCCTTCTCCTTAGAGCAAAGTCAACTGAGTATGTTACGTGATCGGGCAAACAAATAATTATTAGAACAAGCAAAACCAACAACTTAAAATCCTCTGAAAGCAAACAACCAAAAGAACCAGGGAACCAAGTGAGATCCAGATGCAGCCCATCTCTCCTGAGGAGCTGAGGAGCCTGTGACCTGGATCCGGATCTCTATATGATCTACATATGATCATCTATATGATCTACATATGATCATCTATATGATCTACATATGATCTACATATGATCTCTATATGATCTCTATATGATCTACATATGATCATCTATATGATCTACATATGATCTACATATGATCTCTATATGATCTCTATATGATCTACATATGATCATCTATATGATCTACATATGATCTACATATGATCATCTATATGATCTACATATGATCTACATATGATCATCTATATGATCTACATATGATCTCTATATGATCTCTATATGATCTACATATGATCATCTATATGATCTACATATGATCATCTATATGATCTACATGTGATCTACATATGATCTCTATATGATCATCTATATGATCTACATATGATCTCTATATGATCTCTATATGATCTACATATGATCATCTATATGATCTACATATGATCTACATATGATCTCTATATGATCTCTATATGATCTACATATGATCATCTATATGATCTACATATGATCTACATATGATCTCTATATGATCTCTATATGATCTACATATGATCATCTATATGATCTACATATGATCATCTATATGATCTACATATGATCTACATATGATCTCTATATGATCTACATATGATCTCTATATGATCTCTATATGATCTTTATATGATCTCTGTATGATCTACATGTGATCTACATATGATCTCTATATGATCTATATATGATCTCTATATTATCTGCATATGATCTCTATATGATCTACATGTGTTCTACATATTATCTACATGCGATCTACATATGATCTCTATATGATCTACATGTGTTCTACATATGATCTACATGTGATCTACATATGATCTCTATATGATCTACATGTGATCTCTATATGATCTACATGTGTTCTACATATTATCTACATGTGATCTACATATGATCTCTATATGATCTACATGTGTTCTACATATTATCTACATGTGATCTACATATGATCTCTATTTGATCTACATGTGATCTCTATATGATCTACATGTGATCTACATATGATCTCTATATGATCTACATGTGATCTCTATATGATCTACATGTGTTCTACATATTATCTACATGTGATCTACATATGATCTCTATATGATCTACATGTGTTCTACATATTATCTACATGTGATCTACATATGATCTCTATTTGATCTGCATGTGATCTACATATGATCTACATGTGATCTATATATGATCTATATATGATCTCTATATGATCTGTATATGATCTCTATATGGTCTACATGTGATCTCTATATGATCTACATGTGATCTACACATGATCTACATGTGATCTATATATGATCTCTATATGATCTACGTGTGATCTACATATGATCTCTATATGATCTACATGTGATCTACACATGATCTACATGTGATCTACATATGATCTCTATATGATCTACATGTGATCTACATATGATCTCTGTTTTATCTCTATATGATCTCTATAGAGTAAAATCTCTAAATGATGTTTATATGATAGAAGAGAAAAACTAAAAGATTCCAGAAATGTCAGAGGATATTTTGCTCCCTTCAGAAACCCCAATATATCCAAAAGACAAAATATATAAAAATCTCCTGTCTCACCTCTGGACTCCGTCCTGGGAGTAATAAACACCGTAGGTCTGCACAGCTCGTCCCGCCTCCTCTGGGGGGCGCCAGCTGAGTCGGACAAATCGGCTGGACACTAGGACAGGGACCAGGTCGCGGGGGGCAGAGGGGAGGACAACGCCTGGGCTGGGGGACACTGGTGGGGGATCAGAGGAGGAGGAGTAAGTCAAAGGGGTGGCTGACGGAGCAGGAGTGTGGGCGGGTCTATACTGAGTGGGCGTGGCCCCTGTTAACAGTTCATTCGGGGGAGGGGGGGGGGCAGGGAAGAGGACAAGGGATGACGGGGGGGAGGTGCAGGGGAGGAGCAGAGGAGGTGCAGCAACGAAAAAACGAGAGGAGCAGAATGAGAGATGAGATGAGAGGGAGCGAAAAGATGGAGAAAAGAGAAGGAAGAAAGAAGAAGAAGAAGATCACAGGCAAGAAGAGAAAGCAGCAGAGCATTGTTTTCAATCAGCTGATATCAATAATGAGAACCTTCACATCGTGGATCAGAACACTGTGATCACATTTAAGTCTTTCACATTTAATTGTTTAGTTCTTTTCAGAGGAACATGTGGTTTGAATATTGAAATACAAAAACAACACGCTACCTCTCGCACACAGTATCAAGTCATAATGTTTCACAGCTAGCACGTTAACATGAAATCTGACTGGGGGTGTGTCCTGAAAGGGAAACTGCAATTGGTTGTTGTTGTTATGATCATCCCCCCTCAAGTGTTAAAGCAACATGTGATCTGAGTGCTACGTTTCACTGAAGTCACACACGTGACGGGGAAATAAAAAATAAAAAATGTGGAAAACAAACGTAGAAACCTGTGAGAGGATCCTCACATGGGACTGAGCTTTATTCACTGCTCACAAAGTGTCTCTGTAGTTTGACTCTTGTTGAGTTAAGAACAGAGGAAGTTGCTCCTCGTTAACGTCTGTGGGACAAACTGGGAAAATGAGACAAATAACATGTGAACGATTGAAATGCTGAATAACAAGCTGTGGAATGTGTGAGCGACCAGAAGAGGTTCAGCAGAGCTACTGTGACTTCCTCATCCTCCAAATCATCAAGTAGGAACACAGCAATAATCAATACATCACAAGCACACACACACACACACACAT
>CM076733.1:19396657-19404157 GCA_038501795.1 Pseudopleuronectes americanus | reverse complement strand
AGAGTCAGAAGAAAAGAGGAGAAGAAGAAAAGAAGAGGAGGAGAGTCAGAAGAAGAGAGGAAGAGAGGTAGAAGAATAAAGCTATAACGTTCTGTCACGCTCATCGATACATGATCATGTGGAGCTGCAGCTTCAACACAGGTACAGAACTACACAACAACAACTACACGTCACCGACCACTACACAAAGTGATTAGGCAATAGTCTTGTTATATAGATGATGATGGTTGATGAAGTCGCTCTGGATAAAAACAAAAAAAGCCGAATGATATGTAAGGATCTGATTTTTTCTCTACGCTCTAAAGTCTTTGAGTATTTGAAACTTAGAATAAAGTAAAACACCTTCATGTGTTTTCTCCTCTCTCTGATTATCATCAAATTCCCTGAGCGTATCAACAACCACAGTAACAAGAACCTTTCTTTTTCTAGGCTGAGTTTTGGTGATTCAGACGACAGCAGGCAGCTGAGCCTGGTTAGTACGATTCTACTTCCTGCAGGAAACAGCTGAGAGCGATGGTCCATCACCTGGACATTGAGAACTGATATTAAGACGGACGTGAATCTTTAGAGCGTCCCATACAATAGAAGAAGAGTTAATGCAGTATGACAAGACCAGTAAGGAAATGTCCACACACACATACATGTTATAACAGTGGTGCTGTAAATCTAGTAAATATAGACATTGATGACATACGATCTAAACGTATGAAAAATATTATTACTCATTATGGAAAAGGCCTCAGGTCAGTGTAATATAATAATCACTAGAGATCATATTTAATATTACACTACTTATTGTCTTATTATTATCTTGCTGAATTGTATTTTTTTATTTGACTCTGCCTTTCTGATTGGAGATTCAACTGTTTCCCAGCATCAAACAGAGCTGATGCTGGTTTTCCAGTTCATGTGTCTTACATGTAAGTAATTCATTTAAAATATTGTATGTTTTCTGATTATAAAGTTCTCGTAAAAAATCTTAAGAATATATGTAAAAAACGAACTGTTTGACTTCTTTTTTCAGTAAAATTATCTTTTTTCCTTTTTTGCCTCTTTAATTGGAGTTTTGTGTTTTTCATCAGTGAGATAAAGAAAAGATTCTGTTAAGACAGATTTCATCACAACTAAACTTCAACTGCAGCCAACACAAGTGTCCTTGCATCATGAGCAATGAGGATCCAGCGGACGGATCCTTCTCAGGCAAACATATCCCAGAATTCATTTTGCACTGGTGTGGCTGATGCACTGGTAAGAGAAAGAGCTGGGGACCCAAGTAGAGAATCCTTCATTTACCGGAATGTCTGGTTACAGCCTTTCACCCAAAAGCGATATAAACAGGCCGGTGATTCCAGCCACGCCCCCGAACCAGCCGCTGAGGGAGCTCTTGACACTGCTGTCTGAGAAGCTGAAGAACAGCTGTGCTTATGGGGGATTTCTTCCTCAGCTGCAGCTCACAGCAGGAAGACAGACTTCCAGCTGGTTGCCATGGCAGCAGTTTAACCAGCGGTGGTCATTTAGGCAGGATGACACAGGGGGTATTCACAACTTCTAATTATTTCAGCAGGACTGACCCAAATTCAGTCGGATTAGAACTGTCGCTTCCCGCTGAGGGGCACAGCTGGACCAAAACGCCCGAGGACAACCTCAGCGGTCCGTCCCAGCTGGAGACGTCTGTACGGAAGTAAACACAGGTGGAGTCGGCACGCTGCTGATATCATCGTGAGAAAGAAACCAACACAGCAGAGGCAGCAGAGGAAGTCAAAGGTCAGATGCGTATGATGCATTACGTGCATGAGGTAAGGAAAGGAAGGAGCGAGAGTCACGTTTCACAGTCAAATCAGTTTGTGTGTCGGATTGTGCTAAACCTGACAAATCAATCACAATGACTTTCAATTCTCAAATCGTTTCCTTCCAGCAGCATAATATCAGTTCTGTGAGAGGAAATCCACAGATGGAAGGATTACCGGTGGCAAACAAGAAGCAAGCAGACGGACAGTTGACCCGCAAGAAGGAACAGGAATCTCCCAAGAATTATCCCAAACATCCAAACAATCCGCCAAGTCAACGGCAGATGGGGAGAACGAGCAGATGTCTGTAGTAAAACACCTCACACCAGGAATCTCTTCTTTCCGGAGCTAAGTGGGGGAAGACATTTCTCCACAGGGTCACATGCATTGAGTCATTTTCGATAATCAGAGCATGATGGGTAAAACGCTCAGGGTCAGCCCTGTCAGGGTCAGGCAGATGAAAAGTCACGTTAAGTCCTTTTTCCTTTTTCCCCTCTGTGACTTGATTGAGTTCAATCCTGGATAACAAAGCTTAAGAAACAAAAGACGGGTCAGGTTGATTTGATTGGTCGGCGGGGTCGAGTCAGCGAGCGCATTAAGAACCTCCACTCATGCAGAAAGAAAGGAATGAGCAGCAGCAGCAGTAAAAGTCTGAGATTATAACATTCTAACCGTCTGAACAATGCGTGACTGAAGAGCCAGAGACGCTTTAATCTGTGACACCAGACCGTTCCTAAAGAGATGCTGTGGTTTACTGATCTGAGAACAGCTGAGATCGGGAGGCAGAGGAGCTGTGATGGAAGGTCTTAGCATCGTTACAGAGTTCAGCTGAGAGCTAAATAATACAGTGAAGATATGTGTTTCATTTTTACAAAAGCTGAGCCCTAATTGAACCAAGAGGAGACTGAGGTAACTGGTTTCACCTCCTCATGTAATCTACAGACCTGCAGCTGTTCATATACAAACAGGAGCATCTTTCTAAGGTCTAACCCTAACCCTAACCCTGTTTCCACTAATAAACCGTCTGTTTGAAGACATTCTGTCACAGTTAAATCGAAGACAAACATTCTCATGATGAAACCTGAAAACATTTCACCAAGTAGAGCAGTCGTCCTCCAACCTGAGGGTCGGCAGTTCGATCCCCAGTCTTCCCCATCTGCATGCTGAGGTGCCCTCATAGAACTACAAGGTGCTGCTAATAGATGCACTCTATGTTTGAATGTGAATGTTTGAATGTAAAACTGTACTGTTAAGAGCTTTGAGTCATCAAGACTAGAAAAGCTCTACATTAATACAAAACCATTCACCAAACCTTCACAGGACAAAGTCGATGTCTTTCAAACTATGAGGAGATATTCAGAGAAAAATACATTTAAAACCCTCGTCTCTGTCCAGCACTGATGTAAACATGACACGCGAATAAAGGTGCTTATTTACAAACCTTGTAAATGGTAAATGGATTTGTATTTATATAGAGCTTTTCTAGTCTTGATGACTCAAAGCGCTTTTACAATACAGTTTCACATTCACCCATTCACAATCACATTCATACAGTGCATCTATTTGCAGCACTTTTGTTATTCTATGGGGGGGGGGCATTCAGGGTTCAGCATGCAGATGGGTCGGACTGGGGATCGAACCGCTGACCTTCAGGTTGGAGGACGACCACTCTACCCCTCAGCCACAGCCCTTTACTTGTAATGTAAAGCTACATCTTATTTTACACACACAGCATAACACAGTTTTGCTAATAATGCTAGCCAGGTTAACCCTCACATACAGACATGTAATCAGTCTGCATGCTAGAAGCTAGCAGCTCGCTCTTTTCAAAGCAGTTTAAGCTGCATGAAAGCACTGACTGAAAAAAATAAGTTATGAAACGTCCGACAAAACAGGGTCAGAAGTGAAAACACCTTTCTTTGCTGATGATAAAACTCTGTTTATGTTTTAATAAAAATCTCTCTCTCTCTCTTTATTTTTATACAATACTCGTTCACCTTTGGTATCATATCTTCCACTGCTGATAACTTTGCTGTTAACTTTGTCAACACACTAGAGACACAGTGAAATATATAATCAATATATCCTGAATTTAAAAGATCAGCTTTTACGTCAGCTGATACTTCTTATTACATTAAAGTTATATTTATATTTTTTCTGATATGGAGCCACAGAGGAAGAAGTGAGAGCAGCTGTTTGACCAGGTGAGACCTGGACGGGTGGACATGTTCATGGAGTTAAATTCTCCATATGTCGAAGTGATTCATTCCCTCTCTCCACAGGAGCTCTGTGACCCCGCCCCCCCCACTTTGCTCTCACTCTCTTTCATGTCTTTCAGGCGGCTGCTCCGTCTTTTCTGGCGAGCGGCAGCGGGCCTGCTGGTGGATCAGTGGGGGAGTTTGGCAGCTTGTTAAATGTTTTCAAAAACACCCACAGTAATTCACAGAGCCGGTAATTAATCAGGAGAGGAAACCTGCAGGGCCTCAGCCACAGAGAGAGAGAGAGAGAGAGAGAGAGACAGAGAGAGAGAGAGAGAGAGAGAGAGTCTTTATAGATAAACTACTCGCTGCATAATGACTGAGACTCTCGTTGCATGTGATGTTTGTACAGAACATTTTCATAACAAAATCATGTTGAGTGAGCTAAAGTCAATTTTCTCCAACAAAAATTAGCTCTGCCGCTCCTCCCCCCCCACTGTCTGTTACTGTCACTAACCGTCTGTAACTCCTCCCCAACTGCCTGTAACTCCTCCCTAACCATCTGCAGCTCCTCCCCAAACTGTCTGTAACTCCTCCCTAACCATCTGCAGCTCCTAACCCCACTGTCTGTAACTCCTCCCACCACTGTCTGTAACTCCTCCCCCCACTGTCTGTAACTCCTCCCCCACTGACTGTAACTCCTCCCTCCATATCTGCCAACACATCAGCTTCAGAAGGTGGATTTCATCTGATGGTTTTCCCTCCTCCTTCATTTTCAACCCTTTATTTTCCTACTGCACTCCTTACTGTGTATTTTTCGTCCTTCCTTCCCTCTTAATCATCTTTTCTTTCTTTAACCACTGGCTCATCAAGGAAGAAATTTAGATAACCGGTGGGAGTTTTGTGTGTCGGTGGACCGAGTGCGCAAAATATAGGGAGGATTAGGTGCAAATACTTCTAAACGACTTACAGAACTGATTTCAATGTTTTCTCATTCAAAATATGTATTAAGTAATTAAGATAACTGTTGTCTTTTGGAGTTCCTCAGGGATCAATGCTGGGACCAGTTTATTAATTAGACCCAAACTATCTACACATACAGCTTCCATTTTAAAACACAACCGTGTTTCAGAACACAACTCTTTACCATCCAATCCTAAAAGTGATGTCGTAACATGGCGGTTGAGAGCAGAGTGTAAAGAGAATATGAGAGTGAATAGAGACCCAGAGGAGACACTGAGACAAAGACATCACAGGAGAGAGACAGCATGGCCCAGCTGGAAGAGACTGAAACAATCAGCAGCTGCTTCTGAATTGAACTCTCCGCTTGTCTCTGTGTCATTAAAGGTACAACCAATGGTCAGACTGCAGAGGAAGTAGAATACAGCAGTGGGTGACTCATCATAGAGCCTCAGTCAAAGTGCTGTTCATCGAAGCCCTGACATAGAGTCTCTCTTAACTCTGTGTGCACTCAGCTCCTGACCTACAACAGGAACACATGAAATCATGATTCAAAACAACTGAACAGATGTTTTATTTCTCTAATCCTCAAATCCTCTTCACATCATTTTACATCCTGAGGATGAGGCCTGGACACTGTCCCAGTTCATACACATGTCCCAAAACTTAAAGTGGGATCATTTGTTGTTAACATTCCGATTGTGCCATCCAGCCGTCAGATATTTTCTTATGTATAAATACTTTAAACATTATGTTTCAAATAGTTTCCTCTCATCAATGTAGTAAATCCTGTTGTAGTGTTGATGTGTTCTGTAGGGCTTCTGCCTGGGAGAGGATCCTCACATATTAAGAACAGAGGAAGTTGCTCCTTGTTAACATCTGTGAGACAAACTGGGAAAATGAGACAAATAACTTGTGATTGATTTAAATGACAAATTTGAGAAATAAATGGGATTTGTAGGAGGAGTCTTTGTCTGTGACGCAGCAGTGCTAACCACTGTACCACCGTGCCACGTGAGGTAGGAACATGATCACCATATTTCTACTGTTAACCTCTTAATCATCATAACTCAAACAAAAATGAAGAATATCAGAGTAATGTCCTCCTTGTGTTACAACTGTTGGTTTGTAATGATGGTAAATGGTGGATATATATTTGATGTGGTTTATATTGTGTGAGTCACTTCAAACACTGGATCCTGGTGGACAACGTGACGCCGACTCTATACAGACGTGATCCAGACTCATGAGAATAACCCTAACGATTTAGAATGAAAGTCTGAGCTTCAAATCTCAGAATCTGCCGTAAATCTGCAACTGTACTGACAACAAAATGGCTTATATCAAAAGGATTAGTCCATTTATTTATTTTAAATATTCCATTATTCAGTGAGAGCAACTAATGTGTACAGACAGACCGGCAGAGAATTGTGCTTTCTATGGCTATTGAAGGTTTATTTTGCCAAATTAATCCACAGAACTGTAGAATAACATCATCTTTTTATTATAAAACCTGCCAATATTTAGTTATTTTAAATGTAAATCTACTATGACTACAACAAAAATGGATTTTATGTGTTGGCCTCTAAACATACATCCGATCAGCTGCTGTTCAGGAGTGTGGATTCACCTGAATGCACTAGCAGCTTCAAAATGAATCCAGCAGCAGCTGAGGGGCAGTCAGACAATAAATACAGGCATATTTTATTTATGAAAATCTCCCGAAGCAAACAGACGGCTGCGATTTTATATTTCATGACTGCATATTGTGGATGTGATTTTTGTCCCTGAGTTTCTATATACAGGAGGTTTTCTGTCAGCCAGGGGATGTGGAGCATTTTTTATTCTACTATTTCTTTTTATTGTTTCAGGGGAAGGCTGTTAACAGTTTCCACTCAGGATCTTTTCTTTATTTTTTCCCTTAGGTGCCTTAGGAGGTTATTTATTTTGCACACAACTCCGAACACGTAAGTGTGGAGACCTGTTACAGGTGTTAATACCAAAATGCTGTAGGGGTAATGTTGGATCAGCTGGGAAAGGTTAAAAAACATTAACCTGACATCATTTCTCCTTTCTCTCAGTTCATGTCTTCTTTCTACCGGACCTCAACAACCAGAACTCCCCCACTGGAGGAACTCACCGAGCACGCTGAGCTCTGTGTGTGCAGTGATGTTGTGGTTCTTGTTGGAGGCAGAACAGCTGTAGCTGCCAGAGTCATCATCAGTGACGCTCCTGATGATCAGATTACTGCCGGCCAGCAGGGAGTACTTCTTATTCCTGCAGCGACACACACAGAGAATTCATTTGATACCTGAAGGATGAGTCTGTTCATTTTAGTATTTCCTCAATGTCATCAATTCTAACAAAAGACCAAAACAAGCATAGTGATAGTTCATCTTCACTACAATTAACATTTGCCCTCTAGCTCACAGATTTCCTAAAACAGCTGCTCTACTCTTACTGTATTCTGTGATATTCCTTGGGGGGACAGGGCAGAGGTTGTGTTTTCTTGTATGTTTGTTGGTTTGTCAGCAGGTTCTTAGCGAAGACTAAGA
>CM076733.1:19381657-19391657 GCA_038501795.1 Pseudopleuronectes americanus | reverse complement strand
TGTTGAAGTCCTGCAGAGAGAAATATTAGAATATGGTGGGGGCGATAAACCCTGGAAAGCACACACACACACACACACACACACACACACACACAAACACACACATACACTCACACACAGACAAAGACAAAGACACTCACACACACTCACACACATACACACACACACCGACACACACCTCCCTGTGCAGCTGCTGGTCTCCTGTCTCTTTAATCGCTCTAATTGACTGGGAGGAGGATGGAGTCACTCCAGAGACAAAACCAGTCAAACACAAAGAGCTGAGTGAGCTAAAGAGACGACCAGCTGATACACACACTGTGCTATTGTGTGTGTGTGTGTGTGTGTGTGTGTGTGTGTGTGTGTGTGTGTGTGTGTGTGTGTGAGAGAGTCCCAGGAATAATCAGCGACTGTCATTTAGGTTTCCATCTGTAGCTGAAGAGACTTCACGAGTGAGAGAGAGAGAGAGAGAGAGAGAGAGAGAGAGAGAGAGGAGAGAGGAGAGAGAGAGAGAGAGAGAGAGAGTGGGAGAGAGAGAGGGGGAGAGAGAGGGAGAGAGATACTCCTCACGTCACGTTTGAAGGTCGATGCTGCCGACATGGTTCAAGGTCAAAGTTCAAGATATTTCACATCTTCAATGAATAACTACCTTCAGTGTCTACAGATTCATTTTAATTGACTGAAAATTTTCTGATAAAATATTTTTACAGAACTCAAACACTGAATTGCATCTTACAAATATAGAGAGAGAATATTTTGATAAAGTATTTGTCAAACCTGCAGAATATTCACAAAAAATCTGTCTCAAATCTGAGCATTTTTTCCAGTTTCATTTCCTGATAAAATGAATTTAATTCCTGAATTGTGGCGTAAACTCAATAACACATAAAAGAATCATTTGGGATTTTGGTTATTTGAAAATATCTAGCCAATGAATCAGTTCTAAAGTTCCTCACAAGCTGTAGTCTTCTCTTCAACAGACATGGATATCATACTTTAACTGTTTAAATGAAGGAAACGGTTATTTTTAGTTTTTTAGTATATGACCTGACAGAGATGGAAAACATTATCACAGATATTTTGCAAAGTACTTGTAATAAATCTGCATCATGGAAGGTGATGAAAGGGTGAACATTTCCAGACAGCTCTCTCATGCTGTTATTAAAAAGTGGATGAACTTCAAACACCCATATACCAGATTATATATGGACTAGAAGAACTGGATCTATGTTTAAATACTACTGCACTAAATCTTTGATGACAGCATTGCTGTTAAAACACCAGGCCTATGTTTTCAACACGTTGATCATTGCAGTATTCTCTGAAACTATATCTGTATATACATTTATATATATGTTGTTATTTATTCTAATACAAAGGACTTGAAATCCCTAAGCGAGCATCACACAGGTTTCACTTCAGTACAGTGGTGGTGGAGGTGAAGCACTTTAGCTGCTCCGTCTATTAATGTTCCTCATAAACCGTATTGATCCTAAGCCACACTCCACTTACTAAATGACTTTAGTGTGGTTCTCTTAAATGAAAAGGAGCAGTTAAATCCAGGAGCAAAGCAGCAGTAAGTCAGTGTGTGTGTGTGTGTGTGTGTGTGTGTGTGTGTGTGTGTGTGTGTGTGTGTGTGTGTGTGTGTGTGTGTGTGTGTGTGTGTGTGTATGACCACCATAGCTGTCAAGGACAGATCAAGGTGCTGCAGCAACATAATTTGAAAGATGAATCTCTCCCTCCACTTCCTTACTTTTCCTTTGGAATTAATTCATTCATTTCTGTCCATTGCCATATCCTGTTTTTAAAATGTATTAACATTTATTTTAAATAATTTCTACTGTTCTCAACTCTGAAGCAAAGGCCCAGTGTTCAGCGTTATTGGAGCGATTGCTGCACTGGTCATAGAGACATGTTTGCTTGATTTATATAACGATGTCAGATACAACAGTTTGTATCATAGAACCAAGGAAGGACAAACTTTGAACACAGAAAAGATGAGGTCCTAAAGTTGAGCCTTCTGGGACAGTTCACAACAATGGAAGCATTTTAGCTTTCTACCTGAAAAGTGTTACTGACAGGAAGTGTTACTGACAGGAAGTGTTACTGACAGGAAGTGTTACTGACAGGAAGTGTTACTGACAGGAAGTGTTACTGACAGGAAGTGTTACTGACAGGAAGTGTAACTGACAGGAAGTGTAACTGACAGGAAGTGTTACTGACAGGAAGTGTTACTGACAGGAAGTGTTACTGACAGGAAGTGTAACTGACAGGAAGTGTAACTGACAGGAAGTGTTACTGACAGGAAGTGTAACTGACAGGAAGTGTAACTGACAGGAAGTGTAACTGACAGGAAGTGTTACTGACAGGAAGTGTTACTGACAGGAAGTGTAACTGACAGGAAGTGTTACTGACAGGAAGTGTAACTGACAGGAAGTGTTACTGACAGGAAGTGTTACTGACAGGAAGTGTAACTGACAGGACGTGTACTGACAGGAAGTGTAACTGACAGGAAGTGTAACTGACAGGAAGTGTAACTGACAGGAAGTGTTAACTGACAGGAAGTGTTACTGACAGGAAGTGTAACTGACAGGAAGTGTTACTGACAGGAAGTGTTACTGACAGGAAGTGTAACTGACAGGAAGTGTTACTGACAGGAAGTGTTACTGACAGGAAGTGTAACTGACAGGAAGTGTTACTGACAGGAAGTGTAACTGACAGGAAGTGTAACTGACAGGAAGTGTTACTGACAGGAAGTGTAACTGACAGGAAGTGTAACTGACAGGAAGTGTTACTGACAGGAAGTGTAACTGACAGGAAGTGTAACTGACAGGAAGTGTTACTGACAGGAAGTGTAACTGACAGGAAGTGTTACTGACAGGAAGTGTTACTGACAGGAAGTGTAACTGACAGGAAGTGTTAATGACAGGAAGTGTTACTGACAGGAAGTGTTACTGACAGGAAGTGTAACTGACAGGAAGTGTTACTGACAGGAAGTGTAACTGACAGGAAGTGTTACTGACAGGAAGCGTTACTGACAGGAAGCGTAACTGACAGGAAGCGTTACTGACAGGAAGCGTAACTGACAGGAAGTGTAACTGACAGGAAGTGTAACTGACAGGAAGTGTAACTGATAGGAAGTGTTACTGACAGGAAGTGTTACTGACAGGAAGTGTAACTGACAGGAAGTGTAACTGACAGGAAGTGTAACTGACAGGAAGTGTTACTGACAGGAAGTGTTACTGACAGGAAGTGTTACTGACAGGAAGTGTAACTGACAGGAAGTGTTACTGACAGGAAGTGTTACTGACAGGCAGTGTTAATGACAGGAAGTGTTACTGACAGGAAGCGTTACTACTGCCCCAAACCAACATATTTAAATACATTTACTACATTAAATAAAGACAGAGATACGAAGCAGTTTAGTTAGAGAATATAACCACTGTCAGAATGTCCCAGATTCCAAATATTACTTGTCAAAGACACACAAAGTCACATGGATGATGCTCATCACACCACGAACCTGCAAGCTACAGCTACAAGGCTGACAGTGGTTGTCAGTATCCTCTGAGGATCTCCCAACAAACTGATTAGTTTGGGAGCTGAAACAATCATTTGTATACAAAGCAAACACATGGGTAACAAAGGGTTAGTGGAGTTGTGTTTTCAGGAAATGGGAAAGAATAGAACAACTGAACTGTTGGTTTCTGTATAACTTTAAGGACTTCTATGGAAAGAGCTTTGAGATAATGTACATTGTGATTTGATGCTATACTAATCAAATTGAATGGAGCAGTCTCTTACCGGCCACGGTCACCTTGGCGGTCCGACTCACAATGCTCCCCAATCCGTCCAGCGTGGCGAGGCACTGGTACACCCCCTCGTCCGGCCGGTGATGCCGCGAGTGCACCACATTCTGCACCAGCAATGAGCCGTTAGCCAGCTGCCGCCGCCGCTCGTCCACCACGGCACTTAGCAGCAAGCTATCTTTACGCCAGGTGATGGTGAGAGGTCCCGTCACTGCATCAGACTGTGCCTGGCAGTCGAGCTGCAGAACGCCTCCTCGCACCGTCACCGTGTCCTGAGGCTCCTGCGTGAAAGTAAAGTCCACAAAACCTCCGACACTCGACAAAGAGGAGGAAGAAGAAGATGTGGAAGCATCTGAGGCTGTGGGAGGAAAAGGAGGAAGAGAAACAGGAGGTTGGTTTATGAAAGTGGTTCATCCTGAGGAGGTGTCACATTCACTCCAGCACAACATCGGAAACATATGGATGTGGGTAAAACATTTCTTTGCCCCTGACACTGAGGAGCCCCGGAGGCCCCAGATTCAAAATAACAAGTTGAAGGAGGTCTTTCATTAATGACTAATTAAACAAACACAAATACGTGTGTGTAATGTTAATGGAGCCGAAACAGATTCTATGATACATTTGTCAAATCAACTCAAGTAGAATCTTCTATGTTAATGAACATGTGACGGAGCTTAACATCCTGGATCCGCCACTGGTGCTAATATCTGTATTGTGTTCGTTTATGTATTTGAAACTATACATGAAGGCAAAACATTTCTCTTCAAGAATGTTTTCTAATATTGTTTTAACATTATTTAGATTTATGATTAAATTTTAAAATGTAAGATCCCTGAGCTCTGCATGTGTTCAACAGATTCATCACACCCATTATTCTCTGTACCACTTCTATTCATCAACACTGTGTGTTGATTTTGATTTTTGTCTCATGTGGAACAGCTTCACTCTTCTAATTCATTCATTTATTTTCTCTGAGGTTTTTCTTGTGTTTTCTCATATTATCATTCATTTTGTCGGATGTGTTTCTTCACAGCAGCGAACACTGACTTTAACCGTCCGATCTGATCTGAGCGTGTTGAACTACAACTCATCCTCATCGTCAAAGTGGTGAACTTGTCGTACTCTTTCTTTTTCATGTAAGTCTAAACGAGTCTCTATCAGCGTCGAGCGTCGGCACGTCGTAGACACACTTTGAAAAGTCTTTGATCCTGATCAAAGGCAGTTTGTGGAAAGTGTGAACGGAGACTCATCACAGGGAGTTTCACGTTTTTTTCAAATCTGAGATTCTCAAGAGTGAAATATAATATCATAGGATCAGGATTATATATTTATAAACATATATGTATATAAATATATATTATATATGTATATTATATATTTAGAGTCAGAGCTGAAAGTTTCTTCAAAGTCAGAGCAGCTGCTGAAGGAGGAAGAAGAAGGTGATGACAACGATGAAGAAGACGATTACAAAGAAGAAAATAACGATAATAACATCAAATAAGACGTCTTCTTCCTTCTACAGGTGCTGACATCTTGTCTTCTGATGTAATTTACATGTGAAGCCACTGTATTACATCCCCCCCGGAACATGCACTCGACCACTCATGAGTCAATCTCATCCGTCAATCATGGCATTTCGCCTCAAAGTATCAAAAAACTGCCAACATGAAGGAGGCGGGGTTTACACTCTGCAGCGTTATACTGGCTTTACTTTCGGGAGATGTTATGTCGTCCATCTTTACGTCACAGAATTCAAGCTTAACCGTGAGTTTTGCAAAAGACTGCAGGAACGTTCCAGAAAATGTTTAGAGCAATTGACCCGGACAGACAAACATACACACACACACACACACACACACCCATTCATACTCACCCACACACACACACTCACACACACACACACACTTCACCCACTCTGGTATTAACACCAATTGCTCTTAATTAGCAGAGTTTCATTCAGCCTGCTGTGTTTCCTGCTAATTACCGAGTGTGAGTCCTCAACATCCATCTCAGCCTTTTCACATGTAAATTAAATTAACGACAGCAGATGTTCAAATGCTTTGGAAGAATCACATTTCTTTTTATTAACGCATTCAATACACAACAAGTTAATCCTTATTAAGTAAAACACACCCAGAGGTAAAGGATCCACACAACATTTTTTTACTAAGAAAAATTCAGTATCATTTTACATGACTTAATTGTATATACTTTTACAATGTCGCTTTATTTTATGAGAACAGATTATGGAGAGAAAAGGAGGAATAGAAACGGACGAGGAAGAAAATGACTGTGAACGAGAACAAAGACATTAGAAGATAGAATAAACGTTGAATGAAAGGAAAAGAAACGGATTCATTTCAAACGTGTAAGAAACAAAGACTCACAAACTCACTCAGACACACTCTCACACACACACACACACACACATACAATAAGGTAAACGTGTATATTCCATTTGGTCCTTGTCAAAAGCTTTAGGAGGAAACAGTGACATTTTATCCCTTGAGACAAACATGTGTGTGTGTGGGGGAGAACCTTACTAAGTGTTTGCTCTGTTGTTAACTGAGACCTTCAGTGTTGTCACACACTGTCAACAGGCCAATTACAGACACACAATCAGTTTATGACTGATGACAAGAAAGCTTACTGTCAAAGAAGTGTGAAAGGAGGTGTCCATCACACACAAAACACACATACACACACACACATGATCACGTCATGGCATAGATCTAGAATAAAGAGGACTGAGAAAAAGATGCAGAAAAACTAGTCCAGGCCTTTGTTACATGGAGACTGGACTGTTGTGCTTCATTATTATCAGGCTCCAGCAGTAAGTCGTTTAAAGACTCTACAGCTCGTCCAAAACGCTGCAGCACGTGTCCTGAAGACAACCAGACCAGAGACCACATGTCTCCTGTGTTAGCATCGCTACACTGGCTTCCAGTTAAATCTAGAATAGAATTTAAAAATCCTCCTTCTCACCTTCAAGGCCCTTAATAATATAGCGCCTTTCTACCTTAAAGAGCTGTGGTTAGATAAAGCTTATAGTTAGAGTTAATTAGTGAGGCAGAACGTAACTTGCTCTATTTAATGACATATGACACACGGAGCTTCTTTTTCCAGCTTCTCCTTCCTCTTCTCCATCCCTAACCTTCCCCGGGGTCCCTTTGCTTTAACACCCGCAGATCCAGGGCCTCTGTGGCCGCACCATGGATTGCTGTTTGTGGATCGCGCATCGGGGGTCGCAGTGGTGGACCCAGTGTGGCGGACCCTGTGTCGCGTTGGCACTGGGTAAAGGAGGTGGACCAGGGCCACGGCGATGGCTCGTGGTGGGTCCTGGTGGGCGGTGGTGGACGGTGACTGAGGACTGGAGTGGCCTCTGGTCTGGATGGTGGATCATGGTCCTGCTGGTTGTTGACCATGGACCATGATGCAGCAGGACTGATGACAGATCGTATTGAAGTTATCCTTCAGAATGTTTACCCTCATCAATGCTATTAAAAACTTTAATCTTGATGATGTTTTTCCTACACGTGTCATCTGTTGACTTCTGTCGTCCTGGGAGACGGGTCCTCACATGTGTCTCTGAGGTTTCTACATATTTTACCTGTAGAAAGGTTTTAGTAGTTTGTCCTGACTCTTGCTGAGGGTTAAGGACAGAGGATGTCTCACCATGTTAAAGCCTATGAGACGAATTGTGATTTGTGAATATGGGCTATGCAAATAAAATTTGATTGATTGATTGATAGATTGACACCTTTAGCAGAAACATGGCATAGAGCTAGAATAAAGAGGATTGAGACCTTTATCAACAACATGGTAAAACTCTGAATCTGATTTAAAGTGATACTGTAAATTAAGTATGATTTAAAGTGATTCATGCGAGACCTGAATTATTTCTCTGATCTATCTTCCCTTCCACTTTCATTCTTTCCATCCTTTGTTCCTCTGCCTCAATATTAGAGTTACAAATATCCTTCAATTCCAACATCCATCTTTCTTCTCCTCCCTTCCTCCTCCTTTCCTCCCCTCCTCTTCGTTTTCAGGTCCCCCACTCACCCATTGTGTAGTTATAGCCCTGATTACCTCACACTGTCGGCCTTCGGCTTACAAGGCCGACTCAGATCAATAATATTGAACAGGAGTCAAAGACTTCTTCTAACTAGCTCTGTGTGTGTGTGTGTGTGTGTGTGTGTGTGTGTGTGTGTGTGTGTGTGTGTCTTTGTGTGTGTGTGTGTGTGTGTGTCTTTGTGTGTGTGTGTGTGTCTTTCTGTGTGTGTGTGTGTGTATGTGTGTGTTGTGTGTGTGTGTGTGTCTTTGTGTGTGTGTGTGTGTGTGTGTCTTTCTGTGTGTGTGTGTCTTTCTGTGTGTGTGTGTGTGTATGTGTGTTTGTGTGTGTGTGTGTATGTGTGTTTGTGTGTGTGTGTGTGTGTGTGTGTGTGTGTGTCTTTGTGTGTGTATGTGTGTGTGTGTGTGTTTGTGTGTTTGTGTGTGTGTGTGTGTCTTTGTGTGTGTGTGTGTGTGTGTGTGTCTTTGTGTGTGTATGTGTGTGTGTGTGTGTGTGTGTGTGTGTGTGTGTGTGTAGTGTGTGTGTGTGTGTGTGTGTGTCTTTGTGTGTGTATGTGTGTGTGTGTGTGTGTGTGTGTGTCTTTGTGTGTGTTGTGTGTTGTGTGTGTGTGTGTGTGTGTGTGTGTGTGTGTGTGTGTGTGGTTTTACCATGTATGTAGGTGCTTTGTTTCTTTGTGTATTGATTTGATCTTGCTTACTGTTTGGATTCATTGACCTGTTTTGACTTAATTAGAATAAATGTAACATGATGAGATTTGACCTTATTTACACACTCACACAATGAAATGCAAATGAGTGCATGTTGTCTGTCTCTTTCACATTATATTATTAATTCAATTCTCTCTCTCTCTATTTCTCTCTCTCTCTCTGTCTCTCTCTCTCTCTGTGAGGTGATTGGTCGGTTCTGAAGACAGTGGTCATCATGGTTCATGTGCACATCTGGACAACATGGACGTAAAACAGCTGATCGTTGTTACCCTGAACAGATAAAGATCATGAACACAGACTGTTGTGTTCACACCTGTATAACAAGCTGGTATGTGCACACACATGGCATCAGAATGAATCTCCAGCATCTCCAGTGATCTGATCACACTTGTCTCTATGTGCTTTGTTGTTTTTCAGCCGGTCCGACAGAGAGAGATGTGTCTGATGTCAAGAGAGACGCAGCTCACAGATCTGCCATGAAAAGACTTTATCAGAAGTAGTTGAAAAATAGAAATGACAGATGTGGAGGTCGATGTGGATGTTGTGCGAAGGTCAAACATGAGCATTAACAGCTAAAAGAGTGTGTGCGTCAAAGACCACCGCTGAAAGTGGTGCATGCTGGGTACTTTGCTCGGAGCCTGATCGAGAGCTCAAGCATCCGCTGCACCGACACCCAGGACAGTGCTAGCTGTCAATCAAACTGTGGTATCCAACACATCCGGTGCTTTCTGGTCTGTTTGACTCTCAATGATCATAATTTACTAAATGAACATCAGCTGTTTGAAGAAGACTTGAAACGAGACACTAGAAACTCCTTAAAGTGAGAAGTGAGAGTCATTTTCTATTGACTTCTATAGAAACTACCAGTGGAGTCGCCCCCTGCTGGACACGACCCCAGACAATAAGTCCAGTTCCTGGACACAGAGTCTAAGAGAAGTTCATGGTCTCCTGTTGTTTTAAAAAGTGTGTATTTATCTGTAAAACACATTGTGTTGCATGAAAAGTATTGTACAAATAATGTCCGATTGGACAACAAATAGCTTAGTTGTGTTTATTTTTACGCCACCTTATTTCATCGCAGTAGCAACGTAGCTAGTTATGAATGACGCTGACCCAAATCCCACCCACTTAGCTCTGATTGGTCGTTTCATTCTCCAGCTGAAGACGCTGCAGAAATAAAGAGGTGAAGATGTTTTCAGTTCAGTGTAAGATGACGACGTGGCTCCATCACTGCACTAACACAATCTAATCCAAGAGATATGTCCAACAACACAACACTGAAACACAATGTGCTCAGGTCTGTGTGTGGGCTGTGTAAATGTGTTTCTGATTTTGAGCCTGCGTTTGCACGTGTTTCTCCAGATGTGTGTTTTTGTTGCTGTGTGTGTACTTAATGATGTGAAGCCTGAGGTCTG
>CM076733.1:19374157-19376657 GCA_038501795.1 Pseudopleuronectes americanus | reverse complement strand
TGTTTAATTATGAAAATTTTAGCATCATTATTTATTTTTATTGTGGTTGTGATCTTTGACTTGTGTTAAATGATCCAGAAAACTGAGCATGAATCTTCTCGTCTCTCGACTCATTAACGTCTTCGTTAGGACCTTCGTTAGGACCCTTGTTAGGACCCTCGTTAGGACTTGTCTCTGTCCTGACGTCTCGTGACCTTGGAGGAAACCGGACGAGCTGTAGCGGCTCCAGAAGGAGACGCCCCGCCAAAATAAAAGCCCTGATATTTTGTTCTTCCTGCTGTTTCATGTGTTTATTTTTTACTTTAATTCTTAGTTTTCTTAATTTAACAAAAAACACACGTTTACGTTTTAGTTTGGAACAGGAAACAGTGGAACCAACATCCACTTCAAATCAACACAAAGATTCTTATTAATACCCGTCAGTGTTTACTGTCTGAGTGCAGTGTGTTCTCACACAGAGACACACACACACACTCACACACTCACTCACTCACACTCTGTATTTGGCAGTAGCTGTGGTGTTGTGGGTAATTTGGTCGATCTGGCAGAAGTTATGCCAACGCTGCTCGAAGCCTGTGGAGACCAGACAGGAACTAATGACCTTCACACACCAGCCATATGTTTCTGTGTGTGAGTCTGGTGTAGGTGTGTGTACTTCTGTTTGTGTCTTTTCATATTATCTCAGCTTTGATTATTCATCATAATGATAAAAATACTTTCAATATTTTCACACATAAATTATCCAATCCTGAGTCGGTCTCAGCTGTCAATCATGACATCTGGGACAGCAAACTTAAAATAAATATAAAACAGCATTATTCTCATCAGGGATAATCATTAATCTGATTTAGACAACTACACTTTGTAACAATTAAAAAACATCCATCACCTTAATATTAACCTCTGAAATATTTATTTAAATATTTATGTGTGTGTGTATGTGTGTGTGTGTGTGTGTGTGTGTCTGTGTGTGTGTGTGTGTGTCTGTGTGTGTGTGATAAATATATCTTGTCAGGCAGTAGTTGATAGATTATTGATCATCAGCCTGTGTGTGCTGACAGCCTCTAATTCATCTGTCAATCCAACGATTTCTCAACACACACAACAAACACACACACACACACACACACACACACACACACACACACACACTCCTGTAACATGACATTTGTTGAAAATATCTTGAACGATTCTTCTTTAGTCTCGTGGCGAGTGAACCTTCATCAGATGATTCGGTGCAGATATGATCAGAATCATTGATCAACCAATGGGTTAGGGTTAGGGTTAGGGTTAGGGTTAGGATAGGGGAAATTGATCCGCCTCCTTTTAAAGGTGGTGGAAGGTGCGCTGTCCTTCCTCCAGGGGGCTACCTGGTCCCCATTGCGTTGGTAGGGACGACCTTGTCGTTTCCCATATGCCACCGTCGTCCAACCTCTGTCATTCGGGTCATAATAGCTCATGTTTGTGTTGTGTAATATTAGTCTGAGTCGCCTTTGTTATTTATATATAATGAATTATAATTTATAATATAGTTATAGTTGTTTTCTATTTATTAAGAAGATATGTATAATACAATTTGTATATAAAATGTCCAATTTATGAAATGAAATCAAAAACTTCAAATAAAAAAGTGAAAATAAAAATCAAAAATGAAAAACACGTGACCGAGTCACTCGTGTTGACGTGCCACCTGACGACGTTTCGACCCTCTTGGGTCTTCCTCAGGTCAAAAGGGCACGTATAATGAAATGAGAATGGCTGCCAGTTCTGAGCAGTGAGGTCTTTCCCCTACGAAGATCAGAGCAAGAGTGAGGAGACGGAGGGCTCCTCTATATATAGACTGGCCCTCAGACTCCTCCCCCCCTGTTGATTCTAATGTGAGCTTCACTTCTTGTGGCTGTGAATCATCCTGATACCGTGTATCTATGGATTTTTAAACTTATTTATATATTTTCTTCTGTTTATAATTTTTTATATGTTTTATATTTTTTATAAAAATAAAAAAATAAAAAATAACAAAATGAACTTGTGACTTTATGATTTTAAACTGTTCTTGTTCTAACTTATCCATAAACAATGTGTTCTGTATTTGAGCTTGTTAATTTATTATAATAATACACTATGTAATAACACATGAAATAAAATTTAAGTTTAGGCCATGGTGGTTAGGGTTAGGGCTAGGAACCCTGGTTAGGTTTAGGTTAAGTAAAGTGAATTAGGGTTAGGTTTAGGCAATAAAAACAGAGACTTTAGGTTTAGGCATAGAATAAAAAAATGGTTAGGGTTAGGGCTATGATCCCTGGCTAGGTTTTAAACAGAGCAAATATGAATTAGGGTTAGACAATAGTGATAACTTAGGGTTAGGGTTAGGGTTAGGGTCAACGTGTTCATGAAAATGACGAAGCGCCATCATCTCCTCACAGAGCCGCGGCTGGAGCAAAATGGCTGCTGGGTGGGTGCGGGGCTTTAATAGACAGGCTGGTTTAATTCTCAGTCCCTC
>CM076733.1:19361657-19366657 GCA_038501795.1 Pseudopleuronectes americanus | reverse complement strand
GTTCAGACCTCAGGCAAATTATCTTTCTGTAAATTACTCACTGTCCATTCTTTATTTATTTTCTTTAATGCAGTCCCAAAAAAAGACCCAGAGAATGAATTAAAATACACACAGAGGCTTTCAGACACTTTTCTAAAAGCATTTCTCTGCTTCTGGTTTAAAGAAATTTAAATTTATCGTGACTGAAATGGATTTAGTTTCATTTAGAATCAAAGCTGGTCACATGAACCACAGATTGTCTTTCTTCTTCTACCTGTTTGATTGTAGAGTTTACTGAACATGTCTCAGTGTTCTCACAGTAAAAAAACACTCAGATCTTCCATCGATCCGTCTTCAACTTCAAAAATCCACAACTGCTTGATCTATCTATCTATCTATCTATCTATCTATCTATCTATCTATCTATCTATCTATCTATCTATCTATCTATCTATCTATCTATCTATCTATCTATCTCTCTATCTCTCTCTCTATCTATCTATCTATCTATCTATCTATCTATCTATCTATCTATCTATCTCTCTCTCTATCTCTCTATCTATCTCTCTATCTATCTATCTATCTATCTATCTATCTATCTATCTATCTATCTATCTATCTATCTATCTATCTATCTATCTATCTATCTATCTATCTATCTATCTATCTATCTATCTATCTATCTATCCTTTTTATTACTCCGGACCATCAATCTCCCCGACCGCACTGACCACTTCTCATCTGCTGCCAGAACAACAGTGTGGCGCTGCCCTGTAATTCACTGAAGAGCCAAGTGTCTCGACGGTTAATCGTCGAATCATAACCAACAAGTCCAAGACCTGCGAGAAGCAAGATCCAACCAACAAGCTTCAAATGGCTGATCCCCAAGTCCTATAACCCTAACCCTAACCCTAACCCTAACCCTAAGTCCTATGTCCAGTCCCAAATAAAGATCAACTAGTCCCAATTCCAGCAAGTTCTAGATTCCAGATCAAGATCAGGTCAAGAACAACAAGTCTCAAATGAAGTCCAGAAAAGTATCAACAAGTCCCACTCCAGATCAGGTCCAGAAGAACCAGATCACGTCCTGGATCTGGAACCTTGAGGCTTTCTGACCGGATGTCGTTTAGATTATTTGATTATTTGTGGAGGAAACGTCGGTTAGGGTAAGAAACTGGTGCATGTTCAATGTGTGAAAACTTATTATTGTGCTCAACATTATTTATAAAGGAAGTTGTGTTGATGTTGAACCATCATGAGAGCAGCATTTGATTTGGACTCCATTAGAACTAGATTGTGAAACACAGATTGAATGTTTTCTCTGGAAACATCAGTAAGAGATGATCTTTATTCATGAAAGGTTTTTACAGCTCTGAGCTTTATCTTGAGTCAGAGTCTTGTTTCCCTGAGTCTCATTGAAGGTTGATGTATCATGTACATGAATCATCCCAGTGGGAGCGTGCTGTTAAGGCCATGGGTTTGAAACCTTACCCATCATCCCCTCTGTTCTACAACTAAAATCAAACATTAGTTTTAATATTGAACAAACCAGTGTCTTTAAATCAAAGTTTTTTTCTTTATCACAACAAATAAAACTTGATGAATGGACAGTGGATGATTTTCTGGAGGAACACAAATCTTATCGGACAGAAAACATAATTTTTAAATCTGCATTATCCATCAAAACTCTCCGCACCTTCAAATATTATGTTCTTTTCTTCTACCAAATATTTCACTTCCTCCAGTGGAACATATCGCACTGATTGATTCTCTGCCGGCCGACTGGCCGAGGGAAGATGCTTCTGCGCTGCTCGACTCGATCAGTCTTCGGGCTCATAATCGATATCCTAGTGTCAGCAGAAAGATTAGGAATCATTTCCAGCAGCAGTCATCTCTGTTTGATCATCAGACCCTTCGTCAGCCGATCAATAACTTATCACTAATACAAGGGCAGAGTCTCTGCCGCTCCCAGCCCATTGATTAGCCCAGAGCTTTCATTACTTTCATTTAAAGCAGTGGTGGATCCATTAGACCAGTGGTTCTCAAAGTGGGGGAACACTCTCCGCGCGCGATGTCACAGACGGAGACGTTTACATTTTTTTAATATAAAACGACCGCTGACCTGTCACTGGTTAGTGAAGCTCCCTCAGTGGTGAAATGCATGAGGCTGGACTGACACAAACAAATCAAATACTGCTTCGTTTCTGATCCACCAATCAAAAGAGGAGTGTTATCATTGGAACGTGAGTTGCACGTACGCTTCCGAGTATAAAAGTAACTGCAGGCCTGGTCAGTGCTCAGCCTCACTGAGACGACACCTCTTGTTTCCTCCATCATTCAGATATTCATTGCTTTATAAACAGTCTCTCTACAGACTCACTCCTTCCTGAGTGAAACCTTCCTGCACTTGCAGCAGGCCTAGTCGTAGATCGAAGGAGTCATTTGCTCCACAGTCTTTTGAGAAAGCTCGTAGCCCGTAGAGCTAGCCTTCTAGCTAGCTAACTTCTTCCACCTGCAGCTAGCCCTTTTCTCCTTAACACCTTTACATCTTCAATCATCCACGTGTTGCACAAATAAAACACCAGCACTTGAACACTACTCTGTGCTGTCCCTGTCTGCATTGTGTACTGTTCGTTTTGTTAGGAACCATTAACTAGCAAAGCCTTATTCATTATTCATGTGCAAGTCGCTCACAGCCACACATACAAACACACTCACAAGACCACAACGTTACAATTAGAACAACACACACACTGTATCAGCAAACAAACACAACTATGGACAAGTTTCTGATTCGTAGAAGTCAGGCAACTGATGAGCCAGTTGTGAAGAAGACAAAGCTTCACAAATATGACGAGAGCAGTTCACAGTTTGGTTTCACCATCACTGGCTCAGTGTGATAAAGTAAATGACAGCGTGAGATATTCTGTACGAGAGGAAAAGACAAACTAAAATAACACGTGATCAAATGAAATAATAGAAAATAAGATTAACATAACAATGTCAAATGGGATCGAAGAATACAGAAGGATCCACATGATGAGATGAGATGAAGCATGATTATATTCACATGAAGGGACAGAGATGAAATGGATTAAATCAGAGAAATTAGATTAGACAGCAGAAGATCAGAATGAGATGAGAAAAGACGAGTTCAAATCAGGTATTAGACGATAAGAAACAGAGACTAGATCAGATCCATGTAAAATATTAAATCAGAGAAAATGAAGACACAGAAGAAGAAAAGATTAGATATAATGTGATAAGGTAGATGAGAGAACAGATTAAAAGGAGGTGAGATTAGATTAAATGAGTTTAATTTATGTTCATTTAGAGCAGAACAAATGTAAAATAAGAAGATGAAAAGATACAAAGGAGGGGAAGTGTTTTAAATGTGTGTTACGTCAAAGCGTGTGTCCAGTCATCCAACTTCTGTTATGTGAAGTTTGTCTTTAATCAGAATGAAATAAAAAAAAATGTTTTTATAATAATCATGATAATAAGAGAACAGACGATTCTTCATATGTTTCAGAAAGTACAAAAAGAAAAGAAAGAACTTCACAAAGAACAGGTGGTGGAGGAGTTTTCTGAAGATGTCCAGAGATGCAGATTTCATCAGGAACCGATCTCCAGAGGGTTTGACCTCAGAGGTTCTCAGTCGTTCTGAGGAGCTCAGTCTGGGATCATAGGGGTCGGGCCCAGAGGGATTTATAGTTGAGAAGGAGGATTTTATACTGAAGACAGGACCTGATCTGGAGCCAGTGGAGGTGAATGAGGGTCGGGGGGGGGTTACCTAACCCTAACACAGTTTGAAACAAGGACGTCGAGAGTCTGTCTCACTGGTCTGAAGATGTCCTCATGTTCTGTCCCTCAGATGAATGTGACACGTGAAGGAACCACACATGATTTTAGAGATTAGAATGTGTTCACTGTGTAAAACCAAGAATCATCATCATTTTAATGCATGAATCTGGAAACACAGACTTTTGAGAACCACAGCGTCAGACTGTGTTGTGTTGCACAACGACAACTGTGATTTTACCACATGTTCACAAACCCAACGGAAGACGAGCTTAGAGAAGCCGACCTCACGAGTTCTCAGAAGAAGTCCACATTGTTTATCTACCTGCTGCCGGCTTTTCCACACACACAGTGTACGATGGTAACTAAATAAAATAAAGTGACACCCAGCGGGTCATAGTGTTTATGTGATCGTGTCTTAGCGCAGCGGTTCACCAGTCTTGTTTCTGAACTGCGATGCTAATTCCACAGCTTGAAGCTACACGGAGGCAGCTAGCTAGCTTCAGCTTCCACACACAGTCAGCAGGGACTCCCGATACTAACTACTACCAAGTGTTTACTTCTGACCTGACGGTGTTTGAGAAACAGTGTCATGACAGCCGTTTATTATAATTAAAGTCAGCGGGTTTTTGCACAGTTACCACCGCAGTTAGCATGGTGGCTAGCACCGCTAGCACCGTTATGATAGGGCTTTATAACCGTATGTGACCGTACACACATGCCGTTAGTGCTCTAACCAGCCACCGTCAGCCGGACATCTCCACTGGCTTAACACACTTGTCACATTAATCATAGAGTCGTAGTTGTGTTTGGGTTTATTGCGCTATAGGGAAGGAAACAGGAAGTTTGAGGTCCGGAAATGTCGTAAGCTGACCAATCACAGCCAAGGGCTATCCGTAGGCTCTCCGCCATGCCGACGTGAAGTTAGAAAAATCAGAGGTGCACGAAAAGCTCTCCGAGGCGCTCGGAGTGGGCGTGTCTCTGTCCGTCTCCGTCACAACAGAGACAAAACGTAGAAGCACACAGCGGCCTTAACACACACATACACACACACACTACAGAACAAATCCTCCTCTGGATAAAGACAAAGGTTAAAATATAAATCTGCTGAGTTCTGATTCGTACAGCATTGTTCCAATATTACACACACACACACAGACACACACCGCTGCATACTGATAATCCTCAGATTCACTCAGGGAAACAGAGGATGGATAGAG
>CM076733.1:19351657-19356657 GCA_038501795.1 Pseudopleuronectes americanus | reverse complement strand
CAGAGACGTGAAGGGTGCAGGAGTAGGAGATGAGGAGGAGGTGCAGCTGAACTCATCCACAAACAGCACAAACCAAACGTGCTTCAGAAACATCCTGATGCACAGATTGATTTGAATCGATGTGGTCATGAAAATAATTGAACTCAATCTCATGGAGCCTTCAATTACTTTATTAAATACTATACAGATATAAACCTTTTATAAACGTATCTCATTTAATTAACATGTGTCTGTGGAGCAGCAGCAGCAGAAATCAGACAGTCCAGAGACACTGACTCAGACATATGTTCTCACACACAGAACCAGAGAACATGTGAGGAACATGTCCGGAACATGTCAGGAACATGTGAGGAACATTCGAGGAACATGTGAGGAACATGTCAGGAACATTGAGGAACATGTGGCTCGAGGAACATGTGACTGAGGAACATGTGAGGAACATGTTAGGAACATGTGAGGAACATGTCAGGAACATTCGAGGAACATGTCAGGAACATGTTAGGAACATGTGAGGAACATGTGAGGAACATGTGGCGAACATTGGAGGAACATGTGAGGAACATGTTAGGAACCCGTCAGGAACATGTGAGGAACAAGTTGTGATTCCTCAGGAACAAAATGTTTCTATTGACTCAAGAACTTCCTGTTTGACATCAACGAGCTCCGAGCTGATGCATGCTGGGAGCTGAAAGTGAGCGAAGCGCTAACCAGGTGAGGAGACGTCTGTTCTGACTCCAGCGTCTGGAACAGAACATCATCCATCCCCGCTCTCCCCTCAGTATTCTGCTGCCAGCGCCTATCGATCAGACATTTAGCTGAATGTTCTCATCGAACAGCCGGCTGCTGCAGATGAGACGCACGTGGAGAGACTGGGAAACAGCCTCACACACACACACACACACACACACACACACACACACACACACACACACACACACACACACACACACACACACACACATTGTGTAAGAGAAGAAGAAGTAGTGAATTGAGAAAATAAATGACACTCCAGTGTGGAGGCAGAATAAGAGAAGTGATATTTTACAGGTGAATAATTATCTACTAATTAAATAGATATTCACGTATTTACCACATGGACAAAAGTATTGGGACATCCAAACATTAAAGATCTTCTTAGGAAAATCACAAATTTCATGTGCACGCCATCGCCCGGACTTTCACTGGGCGTCATTCACGGTTTATTAAATGTTGGTAAACAGAAAAGATGTGGTCAGTTGAGAAGTTTGTCTTTCAGTTCAACATCAAAGGAACGTAGGCGCTCTCTCTCTTTGTTGTTTGGCCAAATGAACACGTTCATCTGATTGATTCCATCAGAGCCGATCAGAGCCAATAGAACAAGGCTCCAGATAAACAGCTCTTACTTTTCCAGACACGCTGCCTGACGTCTTCTAGCAGAAACTGAATCTCTCAAATAATGAAGATAAATAAATCAGTTTTCTATCCAGACGGCAGATTCACTGAATGGATCAAAGCAGTGATGAAGCCCTGTTGGTGACCATGAGCTGCATGAACAGAGAGATCAAGATGCTGTTGACATAAACACAGAGAAGATGGAGGAGATCAATCTCCACAGTTCAATTCTGTGTGTAATGACACAGATCATCTGTCATCCAGGAAACATCTGAACGATTCTGAAGGACAAAGAAATTGATTTTTCTCCTCAGACTCCAAAAAGAAAAATTCTTCTTTTGTATTTTCCTGCTGTGATTCAGGGTCAGACGGTCGGTGAACCTGCGGGACAGTTATTCACTTTGCCAGTAGATGGCGCACCAGATCATAATTATCTCACTTTAACTTTTCAGACATGGACCTCGATGCTGCACTCATTCACAGTATGTTTACAGATCTGATCACACATATGGATGGAGACACACACAGACAGACACACACACACACACATTACAGCTGCAGTGTGGATTAGGACTGCGTTGCATTAGTATGTCAGCTTCCGGCTGCACACAACACAATACAGGAGTGTGCACATACACACAGATAAGCACAAGCATAAGGACGTCTGTTGTCTCAGTTTATTTTTGATCAGTTTAAATATCGAAACATTTTTATTCACATTTTACAGAAACAGAAAACTGATTTCAGAACAGTGAGCGTCCTTCTTCTTCTCTGACCTTTGACCCCTGCCGTTCACTGAAAGCCTGATCTAATCTCCTGTGATCTGGGTTCTGCTGCAGATCAAAGTGGATTAAGCTTTTACATGTCGGCAGATTAGCTCTCTCAGCTTTTACAGTGTGAGAGCAAGTCACAGTGGAGACACTAAGGATCCTGTGGAACATGTGGAGGATCAACCTGAGCTGCCACAGCCTCCATTATATATACGTATATATATATATATATATATATATATATATATATATATATATATATATATTATATATTAAACATAAGGAAGATCCCTTCACATTTGTTTCATGTGGACTTGTTTCCAGTCAGATAGAAATAAATGGAAAGAGCAGCCACCGGGCTCTGAGTCAGATAACGAATGTGTCCATTGAATTTCAATGAGTCGCTCCGAGGAGAAACCTCCTGGAGAAGTGAAATCCATTCTGCTGCACAGGTCCTCCAATCACACATCATCTGGCCTGTGATGCTCAGATAGAAGACGTGTCATTGGTGGACAGGCCGAGCAACATGGCTTTTATTGAGCTGTTTCACTAAATGAGCTCATTAATGATAATGAGATTAAATCATGACCAGACGTCATCGTCCAGATCATTCAAACCTCAGCTGGGATCAAATGCTTTCTTAGTGCCAACACTTATATCCAATGATTACTTCATCATGTCTGTGACTATTTAATGATTAGGTTTATCAATTAAAAACTAACAGTGCATTACTATATCTGAAGAATATTAGATTGCTGCTGTTTCTTTGCTGCAGGAGTTGAATTAGCTTCTGCTCACCTCAGATATTAAATCTACCCCGAGGAGCTGAATCATAACTGTAACTGTGAGTTTAGAGAAGTTTTAAACTTTCTAACTCATAATTAAGTGAAGTGAAAGTTGCAGAGGTCAGAAACTGCAGTAACAGTATTCACATATTCAATGGAACAGGAAATCTTCTCAGAGCTTTCAACATTCTATTTATTTGACAGAATATGTGTCTACACATGAATTTAAGATGTGAATCATTAGAAATTAATAATAATAATTTTAGATAATCAACCCTTTATAACAGTGACCAAATATAATACATAAACATATATTTCCTGTTTGTGGTTTGTCAAAGAAAATCAGATACAAGAGTAGTGAAAGTAGATCCAGTGGGTTTCAGCCTCTGAACAAATATTTAGAAGAAATACAGTAAGTATATCACTTGATTTTATTTATGATTTAAAAAACGTTCAGCTAAAATAACTCGAAACAAACAAAACAAATAATGTAGAAATTCACAACTGGTATTTCAAAACAAAGAGTCTGTGCAGTAAAGTAAAAAACGTTTCTATTAAACAGGCTTTTTCTGATATGAACCTTCAGACATCTGTCACAGGCAGACAGCTGTCAATCATTCTGCAGCAGAGAAGAAAGGTCAGTAAGGGGGGGAGAGTGTGCTGCTGTCTGGGCATCGAACCCGTGACCAAGGCCAGAGGCTCATTATCTCGTCCAGTCAATAAAGAGCTCTGACATTTATTAACTCTGCGGAAATTCCCCTCAATCTGAAACTGAGACAAACACAACACTTTCTCTGCAGAGACGGAACACTTCCAGATTTGTTGCCATGGAAATATGATAATTATTCTTTAACAGGAGTATTGGTGGCAGCATTAAGCTCCAGTCCCAGTTCAGCTGTGTGTTTCTACACATGATAAATCCAAAAGATCCAAATTCTCCTGTTGTGAATAAAGACTCAGGACTCGTTCACACCTGGTTCGGTTCAGAGCTTCAGACTCTTCAGTTCAGTCTGAAGCTCTGAACATCAGGTGTGAACGGTTCCTCAGACCAGAGGAGGAGTTCTGGATCTGGATCAAACTGAACAAGAAGAAGAAGAAGAAGAAGAAGAAGAAGAAAGAAGAAGAAGAAGAAGAAGAAGAAAGAAGAAGAAGAAGAAGAAGAAGAAGAAGAGAAGAAGAAGAAGAAGAAGAAGAAGAAGAAGAAGCTGCAGCTGCAGTCTACACCTCCGACTCATTTGGTGCATTTGAACTATCAGAGTCCAGTGTAGGAAGACTCCTCCCACATAGGTGATGACCAGGACGTATGTATTTCAGACTGAATTCTTTGGTGGAACCAGAACTAACAGATCAGAGGAAACAACAAACACGTGAAGCTTCAGAATCTCACGTTGGTTTGAACGTCTCCTTCTTATCTTGGTTCTTCTGAACCTGGACAGTTTCTTCTCTGATGCTGAAGTGAACGAGTCCCCAGAGGAGCTTCATCAATTAGCAGCTTGTGTTCAGCTCTCTGCAGCAATTCTGCCATGACAGCAGTGATAAATCTGCAGTCTGTAAACACTCACACACACTCACACACACACAGAGACACACACAGAGACACACTACATCCACCCCTTAAGACTAAAGCAGTCAGAAGGCAGTAAAAAGCACACAATGCAGTCGGGAGCTTTGAATTGAAAACCATGAAACTATAACGTTCAAGCTTTCAAAGAGAAAAACTTGAAAACCTTTTGATTTCACCTTCATTTCTGAAATCATTCAAACGTGAGCTTTGTATTGAAAAGCAACAACAACAATCTTTCTTTTAAGAATGTTTCGACTGTGACATTTGTTCTTCTTCATGTCGGCAGTGTTTCTATAAACTGATTCTATAAACTATGATTCAGACCAGTTCTCTATCACGTCCATGGGTCAGTTTACCATGTCTCCACGCTCCAGGTCCACATGAACTGGATCTGTACTTCATTCTAGTCAGTAGAATAAAGTACAGGTCCTACACTCACCCTAACCCCCGCCTGTGTTGTGTTAGAAACAGAAATCTCCGACACACAAACTGAAAACCTTAACAAACCAA
>CM076733.1:19339157-19346657 GCA_038501795.1 Pseudopleuronectes americanus | reverse complement strand
GCGGGGCATCATCACCACATGAAGGCAGCGTTTGTAGATATTTCGGCTTCATGTTTTTACAGTGGGAGGAGGTGGACGTGTCTTTATCTTTATTTAATGAACCAAAGAATCCTGGAGTGAATGAATATAAATCGTTGTTACATGTTGAACAAACGTGTTCATGATAGAATAGTTGATCTGTGATGTTTCAGGGGTTTGTCTGAGTCATGGGGAATCGAACTACAACACCAGAGCCACCAACCACAACACTGATGGATCCACAGACTACGGCATCTTCCAGATCAACAGTCGCTGGTGGTGTAACAACGGCCAGACGCCCACTTCTAATGCCTGTAACATCAGATGCAGCGGTCAGTGAAGAAGCAACACAACCAAACGCACAACTCACACTGTTTCACACTGTTCATCATGTGGGTCCTGGTCCTTTAACCCTAGGACACTAACGTACAATTAGTAACACCACCACTAACGTCGGGTACATTTTACCCTATATAATAAACCTGATAAAATACTTCTTATCAAACAATATATGGCAATTTGAAGTACTCTTCTTTTATATTCCCCGATACAACATCTCATAAAAAGAAAAAAATGTATCATGGGGGGAACTATAATAAGGCTCTAAACTTTGTGAAAAATTAGAGTCTCCCTGCATCGTTTACAACTTATATTATATTCAACAAATACTTGACCCTCTATGACTAACGTTGGGTGAAAATGTCTTCATTCTGTAAAACTCTGATGTCTCAACAATGTCCTGTGTGTCCACAGAGCTCCTGACTGATGATATCAGCGTGGCGATCAGATGTGCCAAACGAGTGGTCCAGGATCCAGCCGGGATCGGAGCCTGGTGAGACCTGATCACATGATTGACAGGGTTCACGTCCACGTGTTGACAGATGAGTGACGTCCCTTGTGTGTTTTCAGGGTGGCGTGGCGTCGGAACTGTCAGGGCCGTGACCTGTCCTCCTATCTGGCAGGATGTGGTCTGTAAAACCAACATCTGAGACCTGTCCACATCAGGCTCCGGACAGTTTCTTCTTTCTCAAGTGAATTCTAATCTTCACTGAAGCCTTTACTTCATTTACCTGATCAGAGAAGAGAAACGTGATTTCATACAAATCTTAATAAACACCTGATTCCTTTGTCAACAGTCTCATGACTGAACCAGCCTTTGTTTCTTTGATCCTTTGTTTCCTGTGATCTGGTTGGTTTGGGTTCTGGACCCAGACCTCCTCCTTTCATTCATTTCTCATAAAACTTGTGAGAATGTTTTCCAGTAACTAAAAAAGAGGATTTAACCACCGAGTCTCAACAGGAGAGTTTCATGAGAGGCTGAGTCATTACAAGGTTCATCCTCTGGGGACATTTCACAACTATGTGGTCAGACGTTAAATAAACATTCAAATAAACAACATGGTCAAACGGAGCAGAGGGGGAGGGGAGCCAAAGGGAAAGAAGAATTCAACTCATTCCTACTGGTCCTCTCATCAATGCCCCGCCCCCTGTCCTGCAGATGGTTTGGTTCTGAACTAAACATCAACACGATGATAAATGCACGAACACACACACACAGAAAACACTATGTGATTAGAAAGCTTCAGACAAATGATGCGTTCAGGGACCATGACGATTTCAAGATGACTGAAAATATGAGTCAGCTTCCCTGGAGTCGTGCTCGCAGCTCTGACCCAATCAACCGGCTTCGTCCGAAATATCAGTCCTGATCATTACAGGAAGTCCTGTGGAAAGATGATTTTAATGTCTAATGCTGAGTTTTCTGCCTAAAGCGAGAGAATAAATATATCAGATTGTATCATGAGTCTGAATCATCAGTGATCTTCAGCAGAACAGAATTATTAGAGCATGTGCTGCACAACATGACACACTCTCCCCACGGGTTCAAACCCACAGACACAAGGAGAAGTCGACCTTGTTCCCTCGCTAACACTCAACAGTGGGTTGAGCACAGGGAAGGATTTCTGAATCAGCAGCTTTTAAAAAGACTCTGAAACACGAGTGGGAATATAAATGTTTATTTCCTCCAGTCAGAGAAATGTACACGTACTGAAAGTTCAGGTATAAAATCTGTTTTAAATAATCTGTTGTTCTCTAGTCATTTATAATCATTTAATGAAAACCCCTGAAGACGAGAATATGACATCACAAACACTAGCAAATTTAAAGAGTTAGCAAAAGCTGTCCAGCAGTTTGCATCCTGACTTTCTTTGGGTTCGATGAGAGTGTATTTCATTTTTTATTATTGATATTTTCATCTGCATTAAATGAACAGAAATACAGCGTTGACCTTGATATGAGTTGAGATAAGAAGCTTTGAGCTGAAGTAGATCTTCTCTTATTGCTGCTTGTTCCTGTGACCGGGTCTCTCGCTGGTGCTTCATGTTGTTGCTCTAGAAAAATCACTTTCGTCTCCTGAAGCCGACAGACGGGCCAGTGTGACATCATCACGAGGTTCCTTTCAAACGAAGCTGAAACAGTCGCCTCCAACACAACAGATCTCTGCTGGCAGGTTTAAGTCAGTGAAGGTCGGGTTTAGGTTTAGGTTTGTCATCTGGGTTAAGATAAAGATGATGATAAACCTGAGGCTGGTGAACAGAGGAGCTCTGTGGAGAGAGAGACAGAGATCAACAAGTCTGTGTTTGTACTCTGACGTGTTCCAGACATGTGACAGGAAAGTTCTAGAAAACGTACGATTGTGTTCTCACATACAGAACCTGCAGAACATTTCAGAAACAGGAAGTGGTTCAGTTCAGTATAAAGGTACGTGTGTGTGCGTGCGTGCGTGCGTGCGCGTGTGTGTGTGTGTGTGTGTGTGTATGTAAACTCATCTTAATAAAAACAACTTAATAAAGAAAACACTGCAGCTCAAGCCTTCGCCTGCTGAACAATAATCAGACTCTGGTCAAGTCTCATTAACATGAAGAGCCTCCGTGTTAATTATTCGCTTCTCCATTAACCCTTCTAAACCTCCTCCTGCCTTAACGAGGGGCGGGGCCAATCAGGGCGTCTGTCTGAACAGGAAACAGATTAATTATGCAGACGACACGAGAGCGTTCACTGCTGCAGGAGATTAAACATTTCCTCCTCCTCCTCTTGGTGTCACACTGACACCAACGTTTAAACAAGCGCCGCCACGATGAAAGAAAGAAAGAACAAGAGGAGTCGTTTCTCCAGTTTAATCCTTTATTTCACCATTTTTTAAAAACTTTATTATACATTTTCAACTCACAGTTTCCCTTTGAATGCATCTTTTAACACTATTTTGAATCCCTACTTTTTGTCAATGCCTCAGGAGTCCTCACTAGTTCACATTTTGAATCCCTCAAACCTCAATTTTCCATTTAAAATATTCATGATGTCATTTGAATATTTAGTATTTTGACCAATCGTGGTTCTGTTCTGAATCCGTCATTGTGTCCTCTGTGCCATTGTGAGTCCATCAGTCTGGCAGCGGGAGAACAGTGTGTAATAATCTGTCTGAATTACTCCTTAATTAAACATGGTGATAATCTGCTGCCTAATGGACGCCGCTGACACACACAGACACACACATGCACGTCTCTTTATAGTTGTGAGGACACTCATTGATATAAAGCATTCCCTAGCTCCTTCCTGACCTAAAGCTAAACCGGATTCAAACCCTAATACCAAGTGTTGACCCTAAAAACCCACAAAGACATCCTCACATGTTCCTGACGTGTTCCTCACATGTTCCTGACGTGTTCCTCACATGTTCATAACATCTTGCTGACGTGTTCCTCCAATAGTCCTCACATGTTCCTAACATGTTCCTGACGTGCTCCTGACGAGGAGGTTCCAAATCTTTTGGTGATGAGGGCCGACGCCGTGTGTGGATGAGCTGTAAACAACAACATTCTACAGGCTCCGCCCCTCGCCTGGATGTTCCCACATGTTCCTGTTTGAACGAATCGGATCCAACAACCTGCTGCTGCTCCACAAACACTGACTACACAACATGTCCGGAACAACATGTTACTGAGTTCATGTGTGAGAACCAGTGTTGCCACAGTTACTTTGAAAAAGTAACTTAGTTACTTTACGGATTACTTGATTATAAAAGTAACTTAGTTAGATTACAAGTTACTTTATTTTAAAGGTAACTAAGTTTAAAAGTAACTAAGTTACACACACACACACACACACACACACACACACACACACACACACACACACACACACACACACACACACACACACACACACACACACACACACACACACACACACACACACACACACACACACACACACACCACACACACACACACACACACACACACACACACACACACACACACACACACACACACACACACCACACACACACACACACACACACACACACACACACACACACACACACACACACACACACACACACACACACACACACACACACACACACACACACACACCTGTAGAGCAGCAGGGGTGGAGCCTGTAGAGCAGCAGGAGGCGGGACCTGATGTATAAACTCTGCTGTGGAACAATCAGTGTTGTTGTTCACAGCTCCTCCACACCGGGGTCATCACCAGAAGATCTGGAATCTCCTCGTGTTTTCAAGTGGACGTCTTCATCTTCTACGTGTTCGGCTCCTCTTCTTCATCCTGAGATCTTTGTGTTCTTCCAGTTTCACGTCCGTCACGTGTTAAGGCCGAACTATAGTCAAACAAAAACGGGCTCGTTTTGGTTTATGTTCCCCAAGGGTTGCGCGTGTTAAGTCCCCGCCAGAACACTAGGCGGTGTAATGTGTTTTTGTCAAAGACAAAACACACAAAGAAGAGACGTCTTCTTCTTCTTCGTCGACTGTTTATTTACATCTCCACTGCTGCTCCTCAGACGGTTAGGTCCATACCATACTTTCAGATCTCTTCTGCCTAACGCTCTTCTATTTGATCCATATTCATTCTTCTGAATCTTCCGTGTCATGGAGCATGAAACCGGAAACTAGCCTCCGGACGTGATGAAGTTAGCAGACCAATCACAGCCTGATTGGCTGCGTGAGGCTGTGGGCACTTTGTCGTTTAGTTAATTGGACGACGCACTCAAGCCGTCATGACGTCCACAGAGTTTTAAAACCATCTCATCACTCACCATGACTTTTCTTTCCCTCTTTACTCAAACACATCTTTCATTCCTCTCTTTGCCTCTCCTTCGTTTTCTGAGTGACGTGCACCTCGGCTAACCTGCCTGAAAGCAGGTTGAGTTACCATGACAACTGGCTGATGTTATCATGTCTCTGATCCTACCTGGAGCTGATCTGCACTTTGAGAACATGATCATTATTGGACATGTTAAAGTTGTGGGGCACTCTCAGTTCTTTACAACTTTACAAACTGCAGGATGAGATGAGATAAGAAGGAAAATAACTGACTCATGGATGTTGATACTGATATTAGAGGGTAAGACATTTCTAATACCAATTTATCCCCCAGATTCCTATGATGCTCTTATCAAACTCTTGTGAAAAAGAAATATAATTTAAGTTTTAAATGTTACGATTGAAGCATAAACGTAAAAGAAACACAAATACAACCAAATATATAGAACTTGATTTCAGAAAACAAACATATCTTTATTCCATAAAACAAAAACTTACATTTTGTCTACATTATTTAAGTTAGTCGGGTTCTAATATAAACATGTGGATTTCAAAGTATTTCACCGACTCACCGTCCGTCTTCAGGCCGTTTTCCCCTCGAACACCTCCCTGGTACTTTCAGTGGCTCGAGCCAGACCGTCGGCCATGAGCGCCTCCTCCAGGCTCCTCCTGGCCTGGTGCACTTTCAGCTCCTGCTCCCTGAACACACACACACACACCATTTGATTTAACGTCCTGGGTTAATAAACAAACCATTTCATCAATCTTCACCTGAGACACTGGAACAAGAACGCATTCTTCAGACTGTGGGTTAGGGTTTCTGTCCCAGCTGCTCTGACATCATACAAACATCGTGTGACATCACCTGATCTGATGATCTAACAGCTGATTGGTTGGGATCAACCAATCCATTCACTTCAAGTAATAGCAGCTTGACGTATCAATATAAAAGAAGCCATGAATAGATATATGTAGATATTATATTATATAAAAAATACTTTGGGTTTGGAACTATTGAGGAAAATTGTATCTGTGCTAATTATTGATGTTTTATTTCCCAGTCATGATAAAAATGAGATAAAGAATTAAATAAACCGTTGTCGGAAGTGTGTTAGAAGGTCAACTTGTTTGTTTCTGTTTATCGTCACAGAAGAAGTCGACCGTCTTTTGTCAAAAAGACATAAAAGAAAGAAAGAGGAGACGGAACCTGGATGAACAGAAAGAAAGACAACTAAATTTCTTCCTGTTAAAGATAAAAGAAACATTTAAAAACAGAAAAATAAGAGATGAGAGGAGGAGGGGTAGACAGAGAGGAGGAGCGAAGATGAAGAGGTGGACGAGGGTGAAGAGAGGAATGAGAGCAATTTAGAATGACACGCACATTCAGCTGGAGGAGGGAAGAGGGTGAGAATCAGAAATTAATGGAGGGGAGAGATAAGAAATGAAGGAGGAGGAAGAGCCTGGAGGGAGGGAGGAGATAGCAGACGAGAGAAGGGGGGCAGAGAAAAGAAACGAGGGGAAAAGATGGAGAAACAAAGGAAGGAGAAAGAAAACAGTACATCCTAACCCTAGGGAAGAGGGGAGGAAGGGAGAGACTGAAAAGAGGTAACGGAAGGAGGGATGTAAGGAAGGATTGAAGGGCGAAGAAAAAGAGATATAAAGGAAGAAAGAGGGGTGGAGGAAAGGACTCAATTAGGGAGGAGAGGGGAGGAGGAGAATGGAAGATAAGGAAACATTACAATTGCACTCTTGTACACTCGCACTATCTCACTCACACACTATCTCACTCTCACACACTCACACAGACACAAACACACTCTCACACACACACTATCACAAACTCACTCTCTCACACACACACACCATCACACAACATCACACTCTCACACACACACACTATCACACACTCTCACTCTCACACACACCATCACAAACTCACTCTCACACACACACACACTATCACACTCTCACTCTCACACACTGTGTTCCCACAGTGCCCCCTGCTGTCCCATTAGAGGAGGACAGTGGAGCACCTGACAGTCACTCTCCTGTGAGCATGTGACCACTTCCTGTTCTACATGTAAATAAACACGTTTCTGTGGATTTAGACTTTATACAGCAGCTCATGAGGAGGAGGAGGAACTCATCTCTGATTGTCCGTCTCCTCCTTCCTCCTCCTCCTCCTCTCCTCCTCTCCTCCTCTCCTCCTCCTCCTCCTCTCCTCCTCTCCCTCTCCTCCTCCTCCTCCTCCTCCTCCTCCTCCCCCTCTCCTCCTCCTCTCCTCCTCTCCTCCTTCTCCTCCTCTCCTTCTCCTCCTCTCCCTCTCCTCCTCCTCTCCTCTCCTCCTCCTCCTCCTC
>CM076733.1:19311657-19336657 GCA_038501795.1 Pseudopleuronectes americanus | reverse complement strand
CTGTTCCTAGCTCCCTTCTTTTGTTCCATACTTGTTCCCTCACTCCTTCATGGTCTGTGTTTCCTAGACGTGAGAGAAAATCAGTATGTGTGTGTGTGTGGGGGGGGGGAGGGAGAGAGTAGGACCAATCACAGGTCAGTCTCAGCTGTCAATCATGACGTCTCCATGGTTTAGTTTGGTCCATGTCCCATCTGCTAACACGGAGAAGGTTAATGAGCTATACTGCAGCCAGCCACCAGGGGGCCATGGAGACACTTTGGCTTTACTTCAGGGATGAGTCATGTCCTCATTTTCAGTCGGTGGTCCGGACTCAAAGAAGGAAGCAGCAGCATGTTATAATGTTTAAGGTTAACATTTAACAGTTTGCATGAGTATAATAAACATTTGGTTCTGCTGATCCACCAGTGGGTTTTACAGCTCTGTGGGGACCTTTACTGGTTTGTTTGCACGGTCCCAGTACAATGAGTCCAAACACGCTGGAGCAACTTATAATATCTCATCTGAAAACACAGTCTCCTCAGCTGTCTGCTGTACTCTGCATTATCTAACACCTCCTGTGGTTTCAGTCTGTGTTTGTAAAGATTCTTAATGAAGGTCCTGTTGCCCCTCAGGTTGTTGTGAGAACAACGTGAAGCTGCACATGAGGAAACTCTGGATCTGTCGCTCTGGATTATAAATGCTCTCGTTCTTCAGGGTCACTGACATTTAGGTGAGGACTGAACTTGTACATTGTAATGACCCAATAATCGTTGTGTGTGTTCTTGTTGCGTGGGAGGAGTCTGTGCTGCTGTTATCTCTGGTACAAAGACTGCAGCAGCACACACACAAACACACACACACAAACACAAACATACACATTTCTATTGGGTTCTCCTATTTTAACATTTACACTCAGTTAACACAGATCTCACATAGAGACCCACATCTCTGTTGATTGAAATGTGATACAAGAAAGGAAAATGTCTTAGGTAAATATTTATATAAAGTATAATTCAAAAGTATGAATCTCAAATGGTTGAAGCTTCTTTTTCAGTGATCAGTCTTGATCCACCTAATAACCATCCGGAGACTGGCTGAGGACTCTGTCCCTGACCGTGGCTGACGTGAGGCGAGAGCTTCACAGAGTGAAGGTCATCTGGGCCTGATGGAGTTCCAGGCCGCGTCCTCAGGGGGTCCGACCAGCTAGCGGAGGTCTTCACCTCCATATTCAACTTCTCCCTTCAACTATCAACACGCCCGCCTGCTTCAAGCAGGCCACCATCATCCCCACTAGAAAGAGGCATGGCTGCAAAAACTTTAACAAACTTTTACAGGTGCACCATTGGGAGCATCCTCTCAGGCTGCACCACTGCCTGGTTTGGTAGCTGCTCCGCTGCTGATCACAAGGGGGGGTGATCAGAGGGCTGCTCGAGTAATCCAAATTTAATCATGATTTCGATTATTGGGTCGATCTCCAAACTATTATAATTGGTTGACTACTATAAGTTGAGACACGCATGCACAATTCAGTCGTCCCCCAAAGCAACTGGCCCTCCCTCTCAAGCAGCTGTAACGTGAAGGTTGTGTGTGTGGACAGCCGGTCAGAGAGTGTTAGGGTTTCCATCATTAAGGGTTTGAATAACCAGGGCACCGATATCCTGGTTTAATTTAATATTCCTCACTCCTTCACCCTGTAAACTGCTGCTAGCCCTTCTTTTAAATTGAAATTGTTGTTATATGTTATATGTCTTTTTTTTTATCTTGTAATGAAAAATTTCCTTTGATTTGATTTTGATTTGACCTCTGTTTTAATCTTTGCAATCATGAATTAAAGATGTCAAAGGTCATATAAGCAGAATTCATTAATGCAGAAGAGAGGTTTATACAGACTAACAACGACTCTGAGCAGGTTTGAGCTGGTTTCATAGAACCGGTTCCTCCTCAGCCCAGAACTGACCCTGAAGAACCAGGAGCCTCGCTTCATAGTAAAGACCCAAACACGGCTGAGATACTTCGCCCTCTAAATGCTTTCAAAGCTCCTCTCTGATTCTGAGACGTGACTCAGACCAGAAGACTCACAAGGCCAAGAAGAATCTGCATAAACAACCACAAGACCAAACTCTGCCTGACTGAGTCTGAATCCCCAGGACAGATCTGAATGTGTACGACTCCGAGTCTGAATCAAACCCCCACCTTGGGTTCTTGGGTTGATGCACTTACTGTGAGTCGCTTTGGATCAAAGCGTCAGCTCAGTGAAAAATGTAAATGTAATAATGAGAGCAGAAGAAGATGATAGAGGGCGTGTTCAGGTGGCGGTGGGCGGAGCTACACCCACTCGTCCCTCTCCTCCTCTGCAGTGAATCACTGTTTGTCAGCTGACCTGCTGAAGTGTCAACCTGCTGCAGGAAGGCTGCGTTAATCTGATAATCTGACACACACACACACACACAGACACACACAGACGCACATGCACACACAGACACACACAAACACACACACACACCCTCCCTGTTACCTTGGTCAGGCTGAGCGAGTCGTGTCGAAGCCTCTGTTTGTTCTTCTGAAGTTTCCCCCCCCATCATCTTCCCCGTCCGGAAGTCGAAACATCCCAGATCCACCGTGTTGCCAAGGTAACGGGACAACTGTGGCTTACTCCTGAACTTCTTCCCTGTGGGACTGGAAGGAGGAAGGAAGAAGGGAAGCGAATAAGGAAGGAGGGAAGGAGGGAAGCAAATAAGGAAGGAGGGAAGGAGGGAAGGAGAGGAAGGAGAGAAAGGAGAAGGGAAGGAAGGAAGGAAGGAAGGAAGGAAGGAAGGAAGGAAGGAAGGAAGGAAGGAATTCGCTACATTAGCTCCATTCCATTAGCTCTTATCACCATGTTAAACAGGGAAAACTGTTTGTGGATCCGCCCCCTGATCCGGATCCAAACCAGAACTTAATGCGTGACCCTGATCCACTTCCTCCTTAATCTAGCTGACAAGTATCCCAGCATGCACTGGGCCCCGAGCACTGTTGCTGGACTCACATCTTTTAAAATGTAATTAATTGATCCTGCTCGGCAATTTCAAACTCCCATGAGGCCAAGTTCAAGCTGGTGACAAACCACTCCCCTGCCCGGACACACACACATCTCTGACCCGAGTCGGATTCTGACCTTTAACCCTAAAACCAACGACCTGAAAACAACACGTCTCAACATGAGACCGGTCCTCACAAAGATAGAAACTCAAGAGCAGACACACTCGTTCAGCTGCGTTCGACATGTAGGTCAGCAGTGTGTGTGTGTGTGTGTGTGTGTGTGTGTGTGTGTGTGTGCTCCTGCTCTATGACGCTTTCTTCATCTGACGTTTTGGAGCCAGAGTCTCTGAACCTGAATATTTGAGATGTTGTGGATTCTGTGTCTTTGATGAAGTTGCTGAGAAGCAGCGTGAGGTTGTAGACGTGTGTTGAGCAGAAGCTCAGCAGGGTGTAGCTGCTGTTCCAGTAAGTCCAGCGCTGACTGGTCTCTTTACTGGAAGTGATGAGTCACGTTACAAACTGAAAGTAAACGGCTCTGCTTCATGTTAAAGTTCAGGAGTCGACAGGATGTTTCTGACTGAGCTGTTAATCTGGTGGAGCCGTGGCCTTCGACACAGATCAACAGGAAGTGAACCAGCCTCTGAACAGCCGGCGGCTCGACTGCGTCATGGCCTCGCCACAGACCTCCCCGGGAGAGACGCCATTTCCTCTGCCGCCTCACAGTGACGAGTGAAGATCCAGAATCATGAGCAAAAATAAAAGAGAAGCCAGATCCACTGTGAGAAGATGCTGAGCCTTTACAGGCCTGTTAGATATCATGTGATGGTATATATATATATAAATATATATATATATATATTGCTCCTCAGAGTTTTACTCAAACAGAGATTCACTAAAGCAGGTTTAAGCCGGAGGCGAGGAGACATGTTTATCTTCTGCCTTCACCCAAGACCTGCTTCCACTGAGTCTGAACATTCAGCCTGTGAACTGCAGCCCCATCATCTGAAGACAGGAACTGGTTTTAGTGGTTTCGAGCAAACGGCTCACCGTGATAATGTTGGATTGGATTATTGCAGTGGATATAATGGTTTTGACCAAAGTGTTCCTCCTAAACTGACCCCTGATCCTATTCTTTAATTCAAATCAACAGAGTAGTGCTGCTGAGATGGAATATACAAATACAAGAAAACTTGAATTTATACCTTAAAGTTCTATTTGAGCTACATTCAAGTTATTTTCTGTAAGATTTAATAAAAGAGTTATTCTGTAATGATGTCTCCTGACATAAAATTAACCGTTACTATAATAAATATTTTAAATCATGATGTCGCATTCTGATGTGGACACACAAAAACAATCACACATATATCGACACACACACATATACAGACACACACTCACAAACACTCACACAGACACAGATACACACTTACTCACACATATACAGACACACACTCAAACAAACACACACTCACAGACACACTTACATACAGACACACACTCATACAAATACACACACACACACACATTAAACATTCTCTGACACTTTCTGAACATGAGCTGATAACTGATGACGTGAGGGAGGGGAACCAATCAATAACTTCAGATGGACCGATCGATCACCAGCTGATCAGTAAGTGATGATCGACTGGTGATCGACTGGTGATCGACTGGTGATCGACTGGTGATCGACTGGTGATCGACTGGTGATCGACTGGTGATCGACTGGTGATCGAGGAGTACCTGTAGTAGTAGACGTCGCTCTTCCCGGCGCTCAGCCCGGACTTCCTGGTCACTTCCTCCTTCTTCCAGCCGGGCGGCAGAGCGGGACAGTCCGTCCTCTTCCTCTCCATCGGACCGATCCACCCTCGGCCTCGGTGTCCGATCCCCGGTGGAGCAGCTCCGGACAGACGGTGACCAGCCGCCGGAGCACACACTCACGTTACGGACGTTACGTTGACAGAACAGCGGCTCCGCTCCCTCCCTCCGCCGGAGCTTCCTGACACTTGTCTCGGGTTAAAAGTTTCCCGGGTCAGAACCGGGACGAGGCGGGTTACGATCCGTTTATCTCCGGAGGAAGCAACGGCCGATCCGAACTGATCCGAACTGAGCTCGACCAACGGCAGGCTGTGACGTCACACACTCAAACACACATACACACACGCACGCATGTGCGCGCCCGCTCAGAGATGGTTTCCTACTGAAGATGTATCACTCAGTTGTAGTTCAGAAAAATATAAAAATTACGGAAGCCGAGAGATGTTGATACTTGATAGACTGCTTGACTATATATATGTCAAGTGTATATATGTCATATATATATATATATGTTACACTTGACATATTATATATATGGTACACTTGACTTATATATGACATATATATATATGTTACACTTGACATATATATATATATATATGGTACACTTGACTTATATATATGTCAAGTGTATATATGTCATATATATATATATGTTACACTTGACATATATATGACATATATATATATGTTACACTTGACATATATATATATATATGACATATATATATATATATATATATGTTGCACTTGACATATATATTACACGTGGCATCTATTGCACTTGTGTCCGTCCTGGGAGACGGAGCCTCACATGTGTCTCTCTGAGGTTTCTACCTTAGACTCTTGTTCTAAGTACAGAAGATGTCCCACCATGTTAAAAACTATGAGACAAATTGTGATTGGTGAATATGGGATATACAAATAGAATTTGATTGATCGATTGAATGAGACCGATAAAAATAATCAATTAACTTTGTCATCTTCCATTCAAAGAGTGAAGAAGATTGAGAGATGTATCTTTCTTTCCCTTTGATGGTGGGATTGACAGATGTATCTTTCTTCCCTTTGATGGTGGGATTGATAGATGTATCTTTCTTTCCCTTTGATGGTGGGATTGACAGATGTATCTTTCTTCCCTTTGATGGTGGGATTGATAGATGTATCTTTCTTCCCTTTGATGGTGGGATTGATAGATGTATCTTTCTTTCCCTTTGATGGTGGGATTGAGAGATGTATCTTTCTTTCCCTTTGATGGTGGGATTGATAGATGTATCTTTCTTCCCTTTGATGGTGGGATTGATAGATGTATCTTTCTTCCCTTTGATGGTGGGATTGATAGATGTATCTTTCTTTCCTTCGATGGTGGGATTGATAGATGTATCTTTCTTTCCCTTTGATGTTGGGATTGAGAGATGTATCTTTCTTCCCTTTGATGGTGGGATTGACAGATGTATCTTTCTTTCCCTTTGATGTTGGGATTGAGAGATGTATCTTTCTTCCCTTTGATGGTGAGATTGAGAGATGTATCTTTCTTTCCCTTTGATGTTGGGATTGAGAGATGTATCTTTCTTCCCTTTGATGTTGGGATTGATAGATGTATCTTTCTTTCCCTTTGATGTTGGGATTGAGAGATGTATCTTTCTTCCCTTTGATGGTGGGATTGACAGATGTATCTTTCTTTCCCTTTGATGTTGGGATTGAGAGATGTATCTTTCTTCCCTTTGATGTTGGGATTGATAGATGTATCTTTCTTTCCCTTTGATGTTGGGATTGATAGATGTATCTTTCTTTCCCTTTGATGTTGGGATTGAGAGATGTATCTTTCTTCCCTTTGATGGTGAGATTGAGAGATGTATCTTTCTTTCCCTTTGATGGTGGGATTGATAGATGTATCTTTCTTTCCCTTTGATGTTGGGATTGATAGATGTATCTTTCTTTCCCTTTGATGTTGGGATTGAGAGATGTATCTTTCTTCCCTTTGATGGTGGGATTGACAGATGTATCTTTCTTTCCCTTTGATGTTGGGATTGAGAGATGTATCTTTCTTCCCTTTGATGTTGGGATTGATAGATGTATCTTTCTTTCCCTTTGATGTTGGGATTGATAGATGTATCTTTCTTTCCCTTTGATGTTGGGATTGAGAGATGTATCTTTCTTCCCTTTGATGGTGAGATTGAGAGATGTATCTTTCTTTCCCTTTGATGGTGGGATTGATAGATGTATCTTTCTTTCCCTTTGATGTTGGGATTGATAGATGTATCTTTCTTTCCCAACATGGAAGAAGAAACTATGATGTTTGTCTTCAGAGCCTGGGGATTGATCCAGAAATGCATCATCAGCAGTTCAGCTGAGATGCTCCTCACGCCCTCAGCCTGATAGACACAGGGTTGATGTGAAGGCACCACAGCACAACCTCCCACTTCTTTAACAGTGTTGGAGCTGGCTTAGGGCAGGGATCAGTTAATGGTTCCATAGATTCAAACCTTTTATTTAATTACATTTATTTTTATAATAGTCCTTGTATGAGAAAAGCATGTGTGTCCAATCGTTACAGTGCCTGGACTTTGAAGCAGAGAGATCCCTCTTTCTCCCCCTCACACCTCTGTGTTCAGCAGTGACGTCACAGACTCTGGGTTAAAGGGCCTCCAGCCTCATGAAGAAGGATGAACAACATTTGGTCGTTGCCTCACGATGTCTGTCGTCAGGTTTTCACTGGGTTCTGAGAAATAACTGACACAGGATATAAGACTTTATAAATCACAAGTAAACAACAGCAACCTCACAACATCACAAGACTTCTTCCATATCCCATCTGCAAACATGGAGGAGGGTTTATGACCTATACAGCAGCCAGTCACCAGGGAGCGCTCCAGGTGTTCCTCACTTCTTTATAAAACGATAAAACATTAATAAAAACCATAGTACAATTACAAACCAAATTATCTTCTGCACCAGTTAAGAGCCCATGAGAAGCAAAATAATGAGAGAAAGAAGTCACTTTAAAAATAAGAGGAGAGAAGAGGAGAGGAGATGGAATGGATCCGGATCATTGAAGACCACTCTCACCCCGGCCCTAATCTGTTGTGCCTGCTGTCGTCTGGTTGACGGTGCCGTAGCATCCGGGCCGGCACCACCAGAGACAGATTCCTCCCCGAAGCCATAATTCCTTTAACTGCTTGTGTACTGTTTGTAGCATGAGGAGAGCCTGTGACCCGAGCATTTCATGGCCAGTAACTGCTAAAAGTTTATTGGTTTGCACATGACAATAAACTCTTGACACTTGAAACTTGATGAGATAAGATAATATGAGATAATGGCATCGCAGTGTTAACATTGCACTAATAGCGTCAGATATCAATAAAATGACACAGACAAGATCTCCACCATTCAATATAAACACTTTACTATAAGGATCTGTTTGCTTCATTTGGGCTCCTGTCCATGAAGGAGGAGACAGAAATGAAGATGTGACTAACTGTCCTAGCAGCCACTTAAATTACAACCAGGAGATTTCACTAAGTCGGGCTGAGGGTAAAGCATCACAAAGAGACATCTTTATAATATACAAAAGCATGTTGGTATAGAATGAGGCTGCAGAAACAGAACAGACGAGTCATCACCTGTCTATGGACGAACAGGACTCAATCCGCCACTTTATAGATCAGCAGCAGTGGAGCTGTTCTTCATAATAACTCTAGAATCCGCTTGGAGACGCATCACAGGAGGAGCAGCTCGGCAGGAGCTGAAACCAGGAGGATGCAGGCTGGTCTGCACACTCCAGTCCTGTAGGTGGCGCTGCTGCCATTCAGCTTGTTTTCAAACCGCCAACAAATCAAAAGAAGAAGAATGGAACCGAACTTATTGTTGTTTGTTTCACTGACGTGTGTAACGGAGCCGAAGCGTGTTTAACCCGGTTTAACTCGGGTTAACTCGGGTTTCTCCGGGAGACTCATCTTCTGAGTGAACATTAAACATGTAAGTGTCGACCTGCAGCCTGGTGTTAGCCGCTAACAGTTAGCATTGAGTGTATTACAGACGTTAGAAACACGCGATTAGCTCCAAGCCACACGTGGATGTATTCTGACTGTTAAGTGTTTACTGGTTAGTGTCTGGTTCACCACTGGTTAGTGTCTGGTTCACCACTGGTTAGTGTCTGGTTCACCACTGGTTAGTGTCTGGTTCACCACTGGTTAGTGTCTGGTTCACCACTGGTTAGTGTCTGGTTCACCACTGGTTAGTGTCTGGTGCACCACTGGTTAGTGTCTGGTGCACCACTGGTTAGTGTCTGGTGCACCACTGGTTAGTGTCTGGTGCACCACTGGTTAGTGTCTGGTGCACCACTGGTTAGTGTCTGGTGCACCACTGGTTAGTGTCTGGTGCACCGCTGGTTAGTGTCTGGTTCACCGCTGGTTAGTGTCTGGTTCACCGCTGGTTAGTGTCTGGTTCACCACTGGTTAGTGTCTGGTTCACCACTGGTTAGTGTCTGGTGCACCACTGGTTAGTGTCTGGTTCACCACTGGTTAGTGTCTGGTTCACCACTGGTTAGTGTCTGGTGCACCACTGGTTAGTGTCTGGTGCACCACTGGTTAGTGTCTGGTTCACCACTGGTTAGTGTCTGGTTCACCACTGGTTAGTGTCTGGTTCACCACTGGTTACTGTCTGGTGCACCACTGGTTAGTGTCTGTGGGCGTGTTCTGGATCTTCTCCTGCAGCCTCCTAGTAACATGTGTTCAACATGTCAGAGTGAGTCCATCATGTCCATGTGAGGAAGGACAATGTGTGGACGCTTCCCAGAGAGCGAGTGGATGTGTTGATTCCAGATCTTTTGGTGATGAAGGCGTCACACTCCGCTCACTGTTGTGTTTTGTGTTTCCAGAATGGACAGTCGCAGCCTGGTGGGTGAGTTTGTGTCTCCGGAGTCGACGGTGACGTCCCTGATGTCCAACACCGGTCGTCTGAGGAGCAGCCTCCTGCCTCCTGAACACAACAGCAGCATCAGATACAGAAACAAGGTTCACTCGGATTCTACTGTTTCTACTCAGGCTTATTCTCTCGAGCAGTGATGGAGCCTTCTTGTTTGTCAGCCATTTAATTTATCTAGCAAACAATCATGGTGAACCAATGTAGAATTTATCTTCTAGAAGTTCAGTGAAAGATTGTTAATGAATTTATTTTCTTCATGTTTTAATGCTGCGAGTTAAACCCGTCCAGTGGCCTCAGACTGAACCGCCCACAGAGATGAGGTTTCATGGTTCTGGTCTTACTAGATCCATTTCATTAATGTTCTTTCATTGGTGGATTCTGCAGGACTACGACTCGGCCTCTGCGGCGCTGGACGCCTACATCACAGACTTTGAGAGTAGATGTCAGAACTGCAGGTTCCCAGACGGAGGACTCGTGCTGCCTCGTAGTCTCCTGTCCACGCCGAGCAGACCCAGAGTCAGCACACTCAGAAACAAAGATGGTAGGTCACGATTTCAGGTCTTTCTCTATCAGTTCAAGTTTTCTTTGGTATCCTCCTTATGTTGGTTGTTTTAACCCATAGTTCTCAGGGAGAGTTTGACTGAGAGAGAGCTGGACTTCCTGAACCTTCCCGTCTCCTCCCTTCATCACGGTGCTAACAGAGACCGACTCTCCATGACGACAGACGAGCTGCTGTCAATCCCTAACGATGGAACGATGCCTGTCACACATACTTCTGCCTTCATCCAAGGTCTTTGAACACATTGTACACCTGTGTTCCTCCTCCACCTCAAACCTCCTCCAGTCTTAAAACATCTCACCACTCCTCTGCCATGAACTTCCAAGTTTATAAATGCATCACCCAAGTCTGTATCCAAGATTTTAAAAGTTATCACTGGCACTTTCCTCCTAATCTGTGTCTTTAAACGCACATTAATGTCACATAAAACACACAACTTAAAAAAAAATGTAACAACTTTGTGATGTGTGTCAGACATGGACTGAATGATGCCTGTTTGACAGAATGTACATTTTTGTAGATTAAACAGTAACAGCATTGTGGTTCCTGTGACGTGTGTTGCTCCAGGCCTCGTGTCTCAGTCTGGAGCCTCACAGCTCCACTGCTCCTCCTCCAGTTCAGGACCTAGAAACTGTGCTGGGGTCAGCGGCAGCTTCACCAACCCCCAGCTGAACCCCCACCACAGAGCCACAGAGCCGTCCTCAGTTCCTCCTCACTGGTTCAGCAGCAGCAGGGCTGACTGGGAGCCCTCTGGAACCAGCAGCATCCCTGACCTGAACTACCCAGCATGGGTCCAGGCCTGCAGCGAGTCGCAGCCACGGCACCGGGACGACTACAGTAAAACATTCTCATTAAACATTTCACACCCCAAGCGAGTTCAGACTGGAAATAAGTTTGAATTAGAATCATCTGTAGTCAAATCTCCCATCATGTAAACTGAGCGTGCTCTAGGAATGTGACATCTTGACGTACATGAGCGCGGGGCCAGGCTGAGAGAACGTTGAAGGTATAAGAGGAGGTGTGTTTTCTTCTTCCAGGTTTTCCTGCAGCTGTGAGAACCAGAGCTCCGTCCTGGGTAGCAGAGCTCGAGGAAGATGATCTCGACCCGACACGTTCACAGGTCAGAGGAAGAGTCTTCTCTAAGGTCCACTGGAACCTTCAACCTCATGCCACAGTCGTCATCAGTGGATGGCACTGGCTTAGGTGTCGACATCGTTGAATTGTCCTCCGAGGACAAATAAAGTTGTTTTGAAATTGAACATCAGGAAAGCAGGAAGTTAACATTTGAGGAAAAGCTAATTTTGTGTGTGTGTGTTGTGTTCGTGTGTTCGTGTTTGTGTGTGTTCGTGTGTGTGTGTGTTCGTGTGTGTAGGTTGGAGATCTGAGGCTTCAGTTAGCTGATCAGATTTCACTGCTCGCTGCAGAGAGGAAAAGCTCTGACATCATGGACACTCACATGATGTTCAGAGGTAACGTGTCACTGAATGATCGATTGAATTTCTTCACCATGTATTACACAACTCATTAGGGCAGATTAGACCAGACACGTCCAGGAAGACGGGGACAGTTTCAGAAGCTATGGAGAGACTAAATGAATAGCAGGGTTTTAAGTGTTATATGTGGTTCAGCTGCGTGTTCTTATCTTCTTTTCAGACAACAGGATCGAGTGTTTGATCCAGAAGGCCGATCATGTGTTGAACTCTCTGTGTCAGAGCTGTGACGGAGCAGATAAACCTGCAGGTGAGGTGAATTGTTTCCATGAGTATTGTGAGATAAAGCATTGAAAGCTCACGACAGCAGAAAGGCACGTGGGCTGATCTTATGGCTCTGTGCTGGGGCCTCTTCTTTTTATAGAAATAAGTTTGGTCAAGATGTGACAGATGTGTCTCCATTTGGAAGCTGATGAGCTGTTGTGGTGGTAACGTTACACCTTGTCCAGCCTGAAAGTGCTCACTGCTGATAAGACCGAGCTCGTGTCATTTTGTAACTCAGGAGAAGTCCACAGAATATCCTTCAGTGGTCCCTCGTGAGGGAAACCTCATGGAGAGTGGCTCGTCTTCTCAGTGATGACTCTTACTTTTCAATCAACAGATGGTTTTGGGCATACCGATAAATCTTACATTGGATATTTCTACAACCTGAAATGTTTTCTCCTTATTGAATAACTGTTTTTGTTCCCTAGTTAGTCCAGTGAGCACTGAGGAGCTGCTCAGTTCATCCTCACGCTGTCCTTCATTAACTCTGTAAGATTTATTTACACTCATATTGTTAGTTCTGATTCATAAGACCTGGACACACTGATGATTGTTGTGTTGAACCTGCAGGGACCCAGCAGCAGGGGGCGGCACAGAGGCTCTGAGTGACAGAGGAGCTGAGGTACGTTTTTCTGTTTCACTGCTGCTTCCTCACTTACTTTCCTGATATGACAGAATGATCTGCTGACAGATCCAGGATCAGATCGCCCACATCTGTCTGCTGTCTCTCCCAGACGGTGCGCAGCGGTCTCCATGGTAACAACATCTGGAAGCAGCCCGGTCCAGTGGAGGCTCTGAAACAGATGCTGTTCAGACTGCAGGCGGTGGAGACCAAGCTTCAGCGACACGAAGAAGAAGCATCAGAAGCTCAAACACACCCTGACAGGCTGCAGGCTCCAGGGACGCAGGTGGAAACTCTTGTGTTTCAGAGTAAACAAACAATAAATAGGATTCATTTCAGTTCCTGAACGCACCTCAGGACTGTCAACATCCAGCTGTGAGGAGACCACCTCCCTGTGCTGCTCTCAGATCTGCACTGATCCTTCCAGGTGCTTCTCTGGAGGAGGTGTGCAGACAACCTGCTGCTGTGTTGTTCAGCTGTGACACACAAACTGTTGTTTCCCACAGTGACTCAGATTGTGTTTGTGTTACAGACGACTGAAGTAGAGCAGGAGAGTGTTTCTGGAGGACCGTCACTACACAGGTAAATGATCCCTGAACACATCACACATTGAATTAACACCAGACCGACTGCGGAGATGATCGATACCATTGACCGGGAAAAAAGATGGAAGTGCCGACTCTGCTTCTTTCAGACATGAAGCTGAACTAAGATCAAACTTTTTGATCTGGTGAAATTCACTTGTTACAGCAGCAGGCAAGAGAATAAAGAAATATAAAAAGACAATAGAATAAAAATATAGCTCAGATATGAACGCTGCCATCTTGTGGTGACGGCATCATAAGCAGTCGTGATCGTAACTAATAAAGTCGAACTAATCACAAACATGTCGTGGATTCTGTCTCCGTCCTCAGAGCTCTGCATCACCTGAGTCGTCTGAAGCTCCTGGTGGAGGAACCCAGGGAGATGAACAGAGAGGAGGTGAGGGATGAAGATGAAGGACGCTACTCTTCCTCATCTGCTGACGGACTCATCTGTACGCAGCTGAAACTCTCCCAAAGCTCACGTTAGTTTTCTCACTGTCCAGGAAGAATCTGGATGAACTCTGAATGAATGTTTGAGATGAGAAGGTGCCGTGCATCGAAACCCAGAACTGAGACTGATCCAGACCCGATGAGGAGCCAATGAAAAGTGAGAAGTGACAGGAAGTGTTCACGTGAAGGAAGCTGTGAACGTTGGAAACATGGTCTGATCTCGGTTTTCCATTAAAGTCTCAGTCTGAACTTTGGGAAATCTGCTTGTTTTTCACAGAATCATTTAGATTGGATTATATATCTTTCTTCACATTCAGATGTTGTTATGGTTCTGCTCTCAACCCTCGCTCGCACTCTAACAGCTCCTGCTTGTGCTCTCACTGTATGTTGACGCTCAGATCTCTCTCCCCCCCCCACCCGCTTTGTGCACATGGTGGTGGTTTTAGTCACTCCTTTTCAAAGTGGGGGTCATGACCCCCCGGGGGGGGGTGACAGGGGGATCACTGTAACAATAAAATTATTAATTATAAAATTACCGGTAAATGTTTTTTAGATGTTACTAATCACTGCATATCAACATCTATGTGTCCTTGGATGACAATCTTTTAATAAACCAAAAAACCCACCGCTCAAGCCAATCAGAATCGAGCATCAGAGAGTTCCTGTGTGCCTGAGAAATATCTCACTGCCTCCTGCTGAAGAAAAAGATCCTAGAACCAGACTGAAGACGACTCCGCTGCAAAACCAACACAACCCTAACCCTAACACAACCCTAACACAACCCTAACACAACCAGGGACAGCACCTGGCGTCTGGAGGAGGAATGAAACCTCTTCATCTGCCTCCACCTCGTCTGCAGGTGGAGAACGACACTGACAGCACTGACAGCACTGACCGCAGCACTGACCGCAGCACTGACAGCACTGACCGCAGCACTGACAGCACTGACAACAGCACTGACAGCACTGACCACAGCACTGACAACAGCACTGACAGCAGCACTGACAACAGCACTGACAGCACTGACCGCAGCACTGACAGCAGCACTGACCGCAGCACTGACAGCACTGACAGCAGCACTGACAGCACTGACAACAGCACTGACAGCACTGACCGCAGCACTGACAGCACTGACAACAGCACTGACAACACTGACAACAGCACTGACAACAGCACTGACAGCAGCACTGACCGCAGCACTGACAGCACTGACCGCAGCACTGACAGCACTGACAGCAGCACTGACAGCACTGACCGCAGCACTGACAGCACTGACCGCAGCACTGACCGCACTGACAACAGCACTGACCGCAGCACTGACAACAGCACTGACAACAGCACTGACAGCACTGACAGCCATACAACCCAGGATAGATAAACTGTCGAGTAATCTGTTTAATAATTATTTAAATAGTCGTTCTGTTTTAATAAAGTTGTTGTAATGACGGTCTTTGTCCGAGAGGGTCGCTGTCAGTTCCAGCTGCACGTCACATGATCCGTCACATGATCCAACTACAGGAAGTGACTTTTCTCTTTGTTGTTTGAGTCGTTGCTCCAGAAAATGATCGAGAATCCGAAACTGGATGAAAAATAAACTGAAGCTTTTAGTTTCAACTCAAATCAACGCGACTCGATCCGGATCCACGAGGTACGTGCGGGTCAAGGCTCCGGTGGAAACATGAAGTCCGGAAGTGAAACGAGATGAACATGTTTCAAATGTTTGAAAGAAACTGTTCGACTTCAGCTCTTTCATGTGACGTCATGTAGCGTGATTGATTAGTACATGAGTTTAGTTTGAAGAGAAAAAACATTTGAATTTTAATGTAGTTTCCAAATCTCCAGTGAAAACGATCGTTGCTGTGATGAAACCTCAGAACACAGAGTTGTTTACTCTATCTGTTGATAACGTGTGTTTAATGTAAAATAAGATGTTTATTATTGGATTCAGATATTTGACATGTATCTTTGACTAATGATCATGATAATCCAATAGAAACACTCTGTTCTGTGTTAATATGAATAATAATACATTATTTCTGTAGCATTTATTATAACAAGGTGAACAAATCACACAAAATAAAACGAAGATATAAGTGTTGACATGTTTATCTGTGTTTGTTTCACGTTCAGCTCCACAGCTGATTGGCCCATTCGCTTCAACTACAAAGTTCTGTTTGTTAAATGTGGCTGCCTCAAGGCATTATGGGATGGATCACCTGCTTGTTTCTCTACCTCTGTAAAGAGGTAATGTTGTCATCACTGATGGTCTGCAGGGTCAGAGGTCACCATGGGCTCAGCAGTGGAGAGGACAGACGAACACGTGAGGGAGTATCTGATCTACCGAGGCTTCACCAGCACCATGAAGCATCTGGACAGTGAAATCAAAGCCGACAAGGAGAAAGGCTTCAGGGTACGAGGGAGGGAAGCCAGCGCGCATTCAATCAGAGAAGATCACGCTCTAATCTGACATGTTCTTCTTCTGCAGGTGGACAAGATCATCGATCAGCTGCAGCAGTTCATCCAGAGCTTCGACCTGTTTGGTCTGAAGGAGTACTGGCTCTACCTGGACAGACGTCTGTTCTGCAGACTGGAGGACGTCTACAGGTCCACCGTCAACAAGCTGAGGACCAGCCTGTACAGATACTACGTCATCAACACCATCCAGGTAACATCCTGCAGAGAGGCCAGCCGCAGCTGCTTCCACACATGAATCAGAATCAGAATCCTTTAATAGTCCCACAGTGGGGAAATATGAGGGTTTACAGCAGCAGCGCAGGTACAGAGCAACAAGAGCAACCAGAGCAAAAGAAAGAGCAAAACAACAATGAGCTCTGGAAAATAGAGTCAGTGTCTGTGAAGCAGCAGCCGGGCCTTCATCATGTGATCTGAGGAAGTTCTAAAGATGTTCGTAGAGTACGCACTTGAACTGGTCAGGAACACGTCAGGAACATGTGAGGAACACGTCAGAAACACGTCAGAAACATGTGAGAAACAGGTCAGAAACATGTGAGGAACACGTTAGAAACCCGTCAGGAACATGTGAGGAACACGTTAGAAACATGTCAGGAACATGTGAGGAACACGTCAGGAACATGTGAGAAACATGTGAGGAACATGTGAGAAACACGTCAGGAACATGTCTGTGTTTCAGTTCTGAAAGCAGTTGAACGGTTCTTTGTGAAACAGAACAGTGATGACAACATTCCTCCGTCCTCTCATCCCTCTAGAAAGGAAACCTGGAGAGGACTCAGGAGTTTTTCCAGAAGCAGTCCATGGAGCTGCAGGGTCAGGCCGAGTGGAGGGATTGGTTCATCCTGCCGTTTGTCCCCGCCCCTGAGCAGAACCCCGCCTTCTCTCCGTACTTCTCCCGCCAGTGGTCCGACACCTTCCTGGTGTCGCTTCACAACTTCCTGTCCGTCCTGTTCCAGTGTCTTCATATCCTTCAGCTCATGTGTGTAGATTTCACAGTGAAGATGATCCTCTGTGTTTTGGTTCTTTGACTGTTTCCACCTCAGCCGGTTCTGCTGAGCTTTGACTCTGAAGTCCAGAAGATGGCGAGTGTGACGGAGGAGAACGAGCAGCTCCGGCAGCTGGTGAGAAGAGGAGAGTGAGATGTGAACCAACGATTGGTTGTTGGTAGTGATGTGTATGTAACGTGTCCTCTCCGTGTCTCGTCCAGCTGTTCGCTCTGCAGACGGAGAGCCGGGACCAGAGGGACGGAGACCAGATGGTTCACCACAAACTGCCGGCGTACGTCCAGAACATGGACCGACTGGGAGACACTGAGCTGTGAGACATTAACATCACTGTCTTTACTGATGACTGACTACAACTAAGATGGCTGCCACTCTGTTTTATGTCACATGACGAGACGACGTATCCAACCAAGTTATTTATTGGACGAGGAGTCGATGTTTTGGTCACATGTTCTAACTGCCTCTGTGCATCCAAGATGGCTGCCATGCTTCAAACCTAACGGAGTTAAATAAAGTTACGTGAAAAATGAAAACTGTTAGTGAGTGTTGGGAGTAGCAGATGGCAACCATCTTTAATCTGATCTAAAGTCAGTTTCATGTGTGGGATTTACCTTCTGTCACATGACACTTACTTCACTGCATCGACTGACTGACCTTTGTTTTACTGGTATTTTATTCTGAAGGGTTGCTTGTGTTGATGGAGCAGCTGAGGTTCAGGGTCGTGATGAGTTTAAGTTCTGAGGCTTCGTGTGAAACAGGATACTTACTTTAAGAGAGATTTGTTAAAGAAACGTTGCTGCTGACAGAGACATGAGATCATTATTATTATTGTTTTAACAGGCTGTCAATCACAAATCTCCGACGTTTGCCCCTGAAGCACTTTGACAAGAATTATATTTAACGCAGATAAACCTGCTTATGTGTCCGTTCATATAAAAAATACATATTTCAAGATATTTTAACTAACTTATTGTTAATGGTGGGTGTTTATGTTGTTTACACTGTTTGCTCGGATGCAGTTGTTGTTGCCAAATAAACAATTCACCTGACAATTCTTGTCAGTACGATTCGTTTTTTCTATATTTTTAAACGGGTTTCACTCGCTGACTTTTGACTGATGTATTTCAATCTAAAATTAATATTTAAATTTTAAATAAAACTTACAGATGTTTGGCATTTAATGTAGGAAGGGATAAAATAAAAAGTAATTTATTTACAGATTTATTCTGCAGGTTTATAAATTAAGTTTAAGACAACAAGAAAAGCTTTTAAAGATGTGAAGGAATATCAAAGTCGCAAAATTACTGACACTTCATCATAACTGAAGTTGAGATTAATTTTGTGATTGTTTACAGGACGAACACGAGAAGAGTTTGGTGTCATCAGCGTAGCATTTGATGTAATATCTACTGACCTAGTGGTGACGAACACAAACTGTTCTTCACAGATCCACATGGATTTAACGTCCTGACAGATCACGTTTCTCACGAGAAAGTAAAAAAAAATGTTTTCTTTTGCACAAGCAACAAAACATTTTGGTCAACAAAATGTAAGTTTTAACAACCTATAGATTCCTCGTGATATATTGTTACCCGATAAAACCCAGAAGAACTCCTTGAAACGACTCGTAGCTTTGTATCGGGCAGAACTCACTGAAGACATTAAACTGAGCTGCAGCTTCTGTTCCATCACAAGAAGAAACAAGACGTCAGCTGATCTCAGTCACGATGGTTCTTCCTCTGGTTCGTCTTTTACTTCACATTCCTTTATACATTTAAAACAGGACCAGCTGATCACATGTGTGTCAGATCCAACACGTCTGAGGTAAGTTACCCGTTAACCACTGGTTCTCCTCTGAATCCCGGTTCTGACGACAGCTGCTCGTCGGTTCTGAGCACATCTGGATGTTTTATGGATGAGTTGAAAAGATGTGATAAAGTGAGAATTTCTTTCCAATTCCCAGTCTGATGAATAAATCTTCTCTCTTCTTCCGTCCTCTCAGGGACTTGGTATCGAGCCAGCGAGCCGTCGGAACCACAACCACTCCCTCCAGAAACTTCTTCTCTACAATCCTGCCACAGAGCCGACGCACGGGGGGGAGACCCCTGCAGGTCGCTGCTGGGACTTCACCAAGCCAGGGGGCCGTGAGCAGGAAGGAGCCGCCAGCCAATCAGGTGAAGCTTCCCTTTATCCTCAGAGGCTGTTCCGCTGCAATGTCTGTTCAGATTCCTGCAGGGGGCAGCACTCTGTCAGGATGTGTCTTTTTCAATGACTAGATAAAGATGGACGATGCATGTTCACTTCCTCCCTCTTAAAATGAAGCCAAAATATCTGAGATATGGACGTAATGGATAGTTCCTGTCGACACGTGCTCTCAACCAATCAGGAGTCAGTGTCAGCTGTCAATCATCACGTCTCAGCCTGTTTACATATCATCAAAAATCTAAATAAAACCAAACTGATCAGAAACACCTGAACAAACATCAGAGAGAGAAGAACGACCTGAAATGACAGAAACATCTTTGACAAACATTTATTTAACGTCCCATCTGCTAAAATGGGTTAGGGTTAGGGTTAGGGGGGGGGGTAAAAAATATACTTCAGCCAGGCACCAGGGGGCGATCCGGCTTTACTTTTAGGCTTTACATATATTTACAGTTTAGTCACAAGTTTGTGTTAACGACCAGATTCACATACTTGTTGTGTCCTACACATGTTCCTGAGTATTCCACTAGAGGGCGCACCACAGAAATCTAACATCCAGATTCATATTATATAAATAAAACATACTCGAGGTCACGTACTCCCCCTACTGTTCATCTGTGTTTTGCATCCTGCATATGTGAGGCTTCAAATTGACAAAGTTCAAAGTGTGAATCTCTTTAGAGATGTCGTCCATCTTCATCTACAGTCTTTGTTTATTCTGGCAGCCATGATGAACGTCCTCTTCTGACCTGAGAACATCTTCTCTATCTAATATCAACGTTTTCAGCCTGTGAAGACAAAAGAGACGATGGTAACCAAGGAGGTGAAACCCGACAGCAGCCAGGCACCGAGTGATGAAGCTGTGAGTCCACAGACAAACCAGACGACACAATTCAGACACAAGAGAATCCAGGAGCATGAGAAACAGAGGAAGGAGCTTTTCTCCAAACCCCCGCAGGTAGAGTTCTCCTCTGATCCAGCCCCGTTCAGGCCTCTGGGTCGAGCCCCCCCGTAGCCGACACGTAGACGTGTCCCCCCCCGCAGAGCCCCACCATGCACCCTGCACCCCCCACCTCCTGCCCCCAGCTCCGCAGACCACCAGAGCTGTGATGGCTCCGCGTGGTAGCTTCACATTATTCATTATTTTCATCAAGACAAAATGATAAATTGATTCTGAAATCAGTGGAAATGTTGAGAAACATCAAATTTCATAAGAAAGTAAAGAAAAGTCCTGGATCTGCACCGAGGTTGAGTGTTTCAATCTCTGACCTTCACCAGGTGACCTGGATGGTTCAGTGGTTTGGTGTCAACCTCTTAACTAACAGAGTCCTGCCCCCCCCCCTAATGGAAATCATCTTCACTAACTGCATCATTTCATGTGTCGTCCTCAGAGAGAGGGAGAGGCTGCGGAGGTGGAGTCTCCTGCTGAGACCGCCATCGAGCCCCCTGACTCCGCCTCCTCCTCTCACAGCAGGAGCGGAGGAGGAGCAGAGGGAGGAGGTGTGTCAGCAGAACAGCCTTTTATCAAACTCAGCCAGGAGGAATATGGAGAACACCACTCATCCATCATGCACTGCAGGTCTGACTTCAGTTACCTGCTCATCGCTCTGAAGGTCCAGAGCCGAACCTCATCTTCTTCTCTTTCCTTCCTCCTGTTTTCCAGAGTTGACTGCTCTGGTCGGCGAGTTGCCAGTTTGGATGTAGATGGAGTCATCAAGGTGATGATCTGTATGAACAGAGACGATTCTTATATTAACAAACTGAAAACACATGACCAACCCGTCGTCTTCCTCCTGCTCTTCCTCAGGTGTGGTCCTTCAACCCCATCATACAGACCAAAGCCACCATCATGTCCAAGTCTCCTCTTCTGTCTCTGGAGTGGGCGACCAAACCCGACAGACTGGTACGAGCAGCCGGCTGCACCTTCACAATAAGAGAATAACCTGATCTCATCACCATCAGTCAAATCTGTTCTGTTCGAGGAAATCCGTCTTTATTCTGAAAACAGAAAACACGTCTGTCCTGGTTTTATGTAAATGTGAAAAGAAACGGAAAAGAAAACCAGCCAATGGATAAAGATATATTATATAACTTGAAAATATACAAATGTATTATATAACAAAGCAGATTTTAAAGATGATTCCAATAACCTGTGTGTGTGTGTGTGTGTGTGTGTGTGTGTGTGTGTGTGTGTGTGTGTGTGTGTGTTTGTGTGTTTGTGTGTGTGTGTGTGTGTGTGTGTGTGTGTGTGTGTGTGTGTGTGTGTGTGTGTGTGTGTGTGTGTGTGTGTGTGTGTGTGTGTGTGTGTGTGTGTGTGTGTGTGTGTGTGTGTGTGTGTGTGTGTGTGTGTGTTGTGTGTGTGTGTGTGTGTGTGTGTGTGTGTGTGTGTGTGTGTGTGTGTGTGTGTGTGTGTGTGTGTGTGTGTGTGTGTGTGTGTGTGTGTGTGTGTGTGTAGTTGCTGCTGGGCAGCGGTGTCGGCACCGTGCGTCTTTACGATACAGACGCTAAGAAGAATCTGTATGAGATGAACATTGATGAGACTCACCCCCGGTACGTTGTGACCTCCGCCTGTAGTTTGACTCTGTGTGTGTTAACGAGGTTAACACAACTCGTCTCTGTGTGTAGTTTGACTCTGTGTGTGTTAACGAGGTTAACACAACTCGTCTCTGTGTGTAGTTTGACTCTGTGTGTGTTAACGAGGTTAACACAACTCGTCTCCGTGTGGCAGCATCTTGTCTTTAGCCTGCAGTCCCAGCGGCTCGTCCTTCGTGTGTTCGGCCGCGGCGCTCGGTCCGGCGGGGGGGGGGAGTCGGGTCCTCCACTTCCTTCAGCGCTGTCTGGACAGCTGCTGCTCTGGGACACCAAGACCGTCAAACAGCAGGTACTCAACCAGCTAGTTAGTTAAACTCCTAGTTGAGAGAGAACAGTCACGTTGTGTTTGAATTGACTGTGACTGTTATTCTGATTGGATCTATTCAATACACAGCTCCGGTTCTCATTAGAACCTGAACCAGTTGCTATTAACTGCACGGCCTTCAACCACAACGGGAACCTGCTGGTGACCGGAGCGGCCGACGGAGTCATCCGACTGTTCGGTCAGTTCCTCGTCAGTTACTCTGCTCCCTGTGTTCAGCAGGAGTCATTTAAACGTGACAGGTTCACAATGTTTCACCTCAACAATGATCTGTTCTACCTCCATCTGACACCTGACACCAAAATCTAGGTTCCTCCATCTATGGTGAATCTCCTGTAGCACACCGGAGAAAATCTATAGACGGCTCCAACACAACAAAGAAAAATAAACATGTTATTTCTGTAAATGTTTTAATTAAATAAAAGCTTTCATATGAGCTGATTTGTATCAACTGGGCTCTGTGTTCTACACATGTCAACATGCTGTGGTTCTACGTGTCTCAGTGATATTCTGAATTCTCTGTTGGACGCAGACATGCAGCGGTACGAGAGCGCGATGAGCTGGAGAGCTCACGACGGAGAGGTTTACAGCGTGGAGTTCAGCTACGATGAAAACACCGTCTTCAGCATCGGACAAGATGGAAAGGTGAGTTTTTATTTTCATGAAAATTCATCTGCGTGGATGTCATCAGATTCCAAAAGCATGTGGTGTGTGTCTGTGTTCAGTTCATCCAGTGGAACATCCATCGCTGTGGGGTGAAGCAGTCGGAGCAGGTCGTCCCTCAGGACGCCACCGGACCCTTCGTCCTGTCGGGATACAGCGGATACAAACAGGTAGACAGCGTTACCATGGAAACAACCGACTTTCACCACAACAACTCATTCATATCTGAATTTGTAAACACAATCTTCAGGTTCAGGTTCCTCGAGGTCGACTCTTCGCCTTCGACTCTGAAGGACAACACGTCCTGATGTGCTCCAGCTCTGGAGGACTCATCAACAGAGTAAATAACCTTCATCCTCCTCATCATCAGGCTCCAGACCCAGAAGCTGTGGTTCAACTTATCACACATGTTTGGTCATTTTTATGTATATGTTTTCAGGATTGTTATTTGTACTGAATAATTTAATTTGTTTATTTTTTTGAATCAGGACATAACTGAAGTATTTTTCATGTTATTTTTTAAGTTATCAGTAGTAGTGGAAATCAGCTGATTCACAATATTTTATTTGTGCAATTTTTATCATTTGTGATATTTACTCATATTTATTAAATGTATATGTTTAATTTTAGTGCACTTAATTTTTCTATAATTTGTATTCAACCCTAGTTGACTAGTTAACAGATATTTGTATTCATATATTTTGTGACCCCCATCCAGCTGACCAATGGGGAGCCGGCTCTGGACGGCGTGCTGGCGCTGGGCGGACACAAGGCGCCGGTGGTCACAGTGGATTGGTGCTCTGCGGTGGACTGTGGCACCTGCCTGACGGCGTCCATGGATGGAAAGATCAAACTGAGCACGCTCCTGGCACAGAAGTCCTGACTGAGGGGTCAGAGGTCATCTGACGGAGAATCTCATAAACATGTCATCATCTTAACGATGTGACAGAAGCAGTGCAATCTCCACAACCTGTTGTAATCTCATATAAATATTAAAGTTGAGTTCTGAGTGCTGCTGTCTTTCTTTCTTAGCTGCTTCCTCACTCAGCAGAGCCGAGTCACCTGATCAATGTTCCTCCTCCTCGATCTCCAGCTCCTGAAGGAAACATCATGAACATGTTCAGCAGCTAAATGATCCACCAGCTGCTCTGCATGAGTCACTGTTTACTGCTGGAAATAACCCTTCATGCTCTGTAAATACAAATATATGAGATAAAAGAAGCTCTAACACCTTTTCCTGTTGATTGAAAATAGATGCATGGATGAGAAGCAGCTTAAGACTGTTGCTCTGTATCATAAATCATCGCTCACTATGAAAAGTCCTATTTGGTTTCAAACTGAGCTGATTCAACCGTTCATTTGTTTACTCTCTTTGTTCCTTCACACATCATGCTCACTGGTTTCACTAATTCAATGACAGTTTTCAAAGAATTGAGTCTGATGTGCAGGTTCACATCTGTCCTCATGACTCTTATGTCTTCTTCTTATTTTACTTCATTCAGATGTTTTTATCTTTATACCACTGTCAGTCCTGTGGTGCAGTGTCTCGCCTCTGCCGCAGGGGGCGCTGTAAGAACACACGCAGAGATGTTGTGCAGTGAAGAAGAAGAGGAGTCAGGAGCCATAATAAACAGTCTTGGTAACAGGAGTTAAAAAAACTCTAAATCTTATAAATCTTTATTTTCCTTTGACGAACAGAACCTGTCATTTAATCCGTTCAGGAGGACCCGGTGTCCCGTCGTGTTTGTGACGTGTCTCCGCAGGGACGTCCGGGCGCTAGCTGCTAGCTGTTAGCTGCTAGCTGTTAGCTGTTAGCTGCTAGCTGCTAGCTGCTAGCGGCTCCGGGAGCGGGTTTCCTCCCGGTTCCTCTTACATGTCCCCGGTCTCCGGTCTCCGGTCCCGCGTGCAGACATGGAGAGTTTGTACAAGCGGAAAATGTTCGCGTCGATGCGGAAAACCAAAGTGGACGCGTCGAAGAAGCGTCAGATCGGCCTGCCCGCCTCCATCCTGGACGACAGTGACGAAGGCTCCT
>CM076733.1:19271657-19306657 GCA_038501795.1 Pseudopleuronectes americanus | reverse complement strand
AGGCCTGTGAGCAGGAGTCTGGAGGAGTCCAGGGTTCAGAACAAAGCAGGAGCTTTACTCCTTCCACTGGTGCAGCGACTCCAGGAATCACAGACTGTCAGTGAAGATGGACGACAGGACTGCTCCCAAAAGTGAAGCCAAAGCCTCTCTATCACCCCCTGGTGTCTGGCTGCAGTATAGCTCATAAACCTCCTCCATGTTAGCAGGTGGGACATGAACCAAACTAAGAAATCAAAGTAGATATAAATGTTTGTAAAGATGTTTCTGTCATTTCAGCTCGTTCTTATCTCTGATGTTTGTTCAAGTTTCTGCACAGTCATCACCTCAAGATGGCCGCGTTTGTATCGGAGATATTTGGACTTAACTTTTGGAGATCTTTATTTACAGTCTGATCTTTATTTACAGTCTGATCTTTATTTACAGTCTGATCTTCATTTACAGTCTGATCTTTATTTACAGTCTGATCTTTCATTTACAGTCTGATCTTTATTTACAGTCTGATCTTCATTTACAGTCTGATCTTTATTTACAGTCTGATCTTCATTTACAGTCTGATCTTTATTTACAGTCTGATCTTTATTTACAGTCTGATCTTCATTTACATCTGTCACACGTCTCTCGATCTTTATTTACAGTCTCCAGGGCCTTTACACATTAAAGTCTGAACTCTGAACTAATCCTTTAAAGACGATGTTGGATCTGCCGATTGTTTTAGACGCTGTAAAACCTGCAGACTTTGCTCTGGGAACTTTCCCATGATCCTCAGTGATATGGATCCAACAATACAGAATAATATAAACACAAAATACTTGAGTTACTTTTGAAGACGTTTGTGTTGTTCTTTGTCTGTTGCTCCAGTTTGATGAAATAAACGTAGTTCAGGTCTCAGGGTCTGTGAGTGTCGACATGTTCCATTAATAAGGAGAGAAAACACCAACATCACAACTCACTCATATCAATATTTAGATTTAACATTTGAAAATCTGCTGACATAAATATTGATACTGCTTTAAGAACCTTGAATTCAACTGTTTGAGTTTAACAGTTGTTTAAGTGACAAACAGCAGTGATACTTTGTGCCAGCAGGTGGGGCTACAGAGCTGTCAGGTTCAGACCACGTGTTCTCATCTGACCTGATTCATGTGAACACGTGAACCTTCACTGACTCACAAATGGCTCTGATTTGCTGCAGCTGTGATTAATGGATCATTTTCCAGAAGATTGAACCCCGATGTTAATCAAAGAATTTAAATATAACGTCTCATTCTAGAGTTAAGAAAACACTTCATACAAATAGATGATTAAACACCAGTGAAAACATGATAATAGATCCTTTGACCTGGATCCGTTTGTCACATGACTTCAGCGTCACAACCATCAAACTTTGATTTGGAGGCTGAAGAGTTGAACTCTGTTTTTGTCTTTTCCGTGTGATGACGTTGAATCTCCGAAGTAGATCTCATCCAACACTGAATATGTCTGGATATGGAGAGGTGGTGGTCTAGTGGCAGACACTTGGACTATGGGCAGAGAAGGTCTCTGGTTCGTCTCTGGTTCGACTCCACGGAGAAACAAAAAGACGAACCTGGATTGATCTGCCCAAAAATCCAAGAGTCTCCCTACCCTGTCTAGTGCCCCGCAGGATGTCCCATACAGGCCCCGCCCCCTCAGGTGAACACACATTACATTACATTTCATTTAGCTGACGCTTTTATCCAAAGCGACTTACAATAAGTGCATCAACCCCCAGGGTACAGACCCGGGACAACAAGAATCAAGAAAGTACAATTTCTTCAAAATAAAGCAAAACTACAAAGTGCTATAAGTAAGTGCTACTAAAGTGTTAGTTTCCAAAGTTGTTAGTATATTATTATTATTCAAGGTATAGTTGGAAGAGGTGTGTTTTTAGTTTTCGGCGGAAGAGCTGTAAACTTTCTGATGTCCGGATGTCAATGGGGAGCTCATTCCACCAATCAGGAGCCAGGACAGAAAACAGTCGTGATGTTGATGAGTGTTTAGCAGTGAGGGAGCAACGAGCTGATTGGCCGAAGCAGAGCGGAGTGAACGTGCTGGGCTGTAACGTTTGACCATGTCCTGGATAACACACCTCTGTGAAGCTGATGCAGTCTGACCAGTCTGACCAGTCTGAACCATGAAGCTCCTCCGGCCCCAGTCTGACCAGTCTGAACCATGAAGCTCCTCCAGCCCCAGTCTGACCAGTCTGAACCATGAAGCTCCTCCGGCCCCAGTCTGACCAGTCTGAACCATGAAGCTCCTCCGGCCCCAGTCTGACCAGTCTGAACCATGAAGCTCCTCCGGCCCCAGTCTGACCAGTCTGAACCATGAAGCTCCTCAGGCCCCAGTCTGACCAGTCTGAACCATGAAGCTCCTCCGGCCCCAGTCTGACCAGTCTGAACCATGAAGCTCCTCCGGCCCCAGTCTGACCAGTCTGAACCATGAAGCTCCTCCGGCCCCAGTCTGACCAGTCTGAACCATGAAGCTCCTCAGGCCCCAGTCTGACCAGTCTGAACCATGAAGCTCCTCCGGCCCCAGTCTGACCAGTCTGAACCATGAAGCTCCTCCGGCCCCAGTCTGAACCAGAAGCTCCTCGCCCCAGTCTGAACCATGAAGCTCCTCCGGCCCCAGTCTGACCAGTCTGAACCATGAAGCTCCTCCGGCCCCAGTCTGACCAGTCTGAACCATGAAGCTCCTCAGGCCCCAGTCTGAACCATGAAGCTCCTCCGGCCCCAGTCTGACCAGTCTGACCAGTCTGAACCATGAAGCTCCTCAGGCCCCAGTCTGAACCATGAAGCTCCTCAGGCCCCAGTCTGAACCATGAAGCTCCTCCGGCCCCAGTCTGACCAGTCTGACCAGTCTGAACCATGAAGCTCCTCAGGCCCCAGTCTGAACCATGAAGCTCCTCAGGCCCCAGTCTGACCAGTCTGACCAGTCTGAACCATGAAGCTCCTCAGGCCCCAGTCTGACCAGTCTGAACCATGAAGCTCCTCAGGCCCCAGTCTGACCAGTCTGAACCATGAAGCTCCTCAGGCCCCAGTCTGACCAGTCTGAACCATGAAGCTCCTCAGGCCCCAGTCTGACCAGTCTGAACCATGAAGCTCCTCAGGCCCCAGTCTGACCAGTCTGAACCATGAAGCTCCTCAGGCCCCAGTCTGACCAGTCTGAACCATGAAGCTCCTCAGGCCCCAGTCTGACCAGTCTGAACCATGAAGCTCCTCCGGCCCCAGTCTGACCAGTCTGAACCATGAAGCTCCTCAGGCCCCAGTCTGACCAGTCTGATAACCACGGATGAGATTAATACACAGGTCGTCTCACAAAGAGATGAAATTATTCTACTGGGCCCACTGATTAAAATGATAAATCACAAAAACAATATTTTAAACCATCAATCACGTAAATTTTAATTTATTTTAAAATGTTAAAACAAATATGAAAAACGTATGATTTGGAACAAAGTGGGTTCAACATTAAAAAACAAGAATTATATTTTGATAACAGTAAATGTCAATAACACATCAAATATATTCTCAATAAAGCAGATGTATCAATAAAAACAAGAGGAATCAAATCTTAACAGATGATACAACAGACGTCAGTATATTAAACCAGACTGAAGAGTTTATAAATATATATTTATATGCATTTAATCTTTTCTTTCTTTTCTCTGTGCTGCTTGTGATGAATGTTCCTCCTCTGACCCAGATTCCATCTGCAGCTTCTCATTCTCCTCAGTCTGGACTCGCTGGATTCAACCTGGAGCCTTGAGCTGGAGCCGGAGGTCAGCAGCTCCAACATAACCACCATAATGATGATCTATATTTAAACATAAACACTGTCATGAGTCTAACATCTAAGAGGACGAGTGGAGGAGGAAGAGGATGAGTGGAGGAGGAAGAGGATGAGTGGAGGAGGAAGAGGATGAGTGGAGGAGGAAGAGGATGAGTGGAGGAGGAAGAGGATGAGTGGGAGGAGGAAGAGGATGAGTGGGGGAGGAAGAGGATGAGTGGGGGAGGAAGAGGATGAGTGGAGGAGGAAGAGGACGAGTGGAGGAGGAAGAGGATGAGTGGAGGAGGAAGAGGAAGAGTGGAGGAGGAAGAGGATGAGTGGAGGAAGAAGAGGATGAGTGGAGGAGGAAGAGGATGAGTGGAGGAGGAAGAGGATGAGTGGAGGAGGAAGAGGACGAGTGGAGGAGGAAGAGGATGAGTGGAGGAAGAGCCCTGCTGGAGCTGCTGGTTTAAATCCCAGACAAGAGAAGAAATCGGACGGAGCAGGTCAGTGATGCTGCTGAAGTGCTGCTGAGCAAAGCTCGGCTCAGTTGAGTTCACAGCTCAAATCATGAAACTATATTTATCTGGATCAAATCCCGACAACACGACTTCGGCACAAGATGGCGGCGTTTGTGTCGAGATGTGTCGGCTTCATTTCTCAGGAAGTGTTGTTGAGTCCGGTGAGTGAAGACGTCTCTGATGTCCAGCAGCAGCCTCCTGCCTCCTGAACACATGAAACAGGTTTTACTTTGAGCTCTGAACATCACAGACGTGCAGAGCTTTGTGTTTCCGTGTTGTCTGTGGAGGACGTGAGCTGAAGAAGTGACGCTCGGGTTCTTCTGTGTCTGTGAAGGTTCACTGACTTGGACATTGTGTTGACATTGTGTTGATTTGACCTTGTTAATGGAGGATGAGCAGCAGCCTGAAGGTTTTTGTCTAAATATCATTTTCAACCTTGACTGACTAATCGCAGCTCAGCGGCCAATAAGTGGCTCTGAGGTGACCTTTGACCTCACGGCTGAAGCAGAAAGGTCTGACATCATCTTCAATAATTAACTGAACCAGAAATGATAAAGTGTTGAAATGGACGGAAGTGGAATGTAGAGAAAGATAAAGTTTAAAGAGGCCCCTGGTGGTTAGAGGCCCCTGGTGGTTAGAGGCCCCTTGTGGTTAGAGGCCCCTGGTGGTTAGAGGCCCCTTGTGGTTAGAAGCCCCTGGTTGTTAAAGGCTCCTGGTTGTTAAAGCTTCCTGGTTGTCGGGCCCCTTGTGGTTAGAAGCCCCTGGTGGTTAGAGGCCCCTGGTGGTTAAAGGCTCCTGGTTGTCAGCAGCTCTAAACTTGTTACTGGTCTCTGGTTGCCTTTGGGCCCCTGGTGTTTGCCTTGTTAAACCTCGGGGCCCCTCAGTGATATGGTGTTTCCTCCTCACCACAGCAGCTCATGTTAGTTGCTGTGTTCAGATTGATCACACTGGTTTGTATTTAACCTACTTAGGCGGCGAGCTAAGCCGGGCCCCTGCAGGATTTAACATTTCCAACTGTCAGGATGAATTAAGTGGCACTAATCCCCGGGCCCCTGCAGGCGACTGACTCACGGCTCTGAGAGATTCTCTGAATCATGTTGATGAGCCTGTGATCGGCTTCAGAGGAAAAACTGATCATTTCTTCACCTTAACTTCAAGTTTCTTTAATTACAACATAGATTAAACACGTCAAATACTTTGATCACTTTAAGACATTTTCTGCTGCTTAATCATTCTCTTTATCTGAGTTCTTATTTAGCGCCACCATCAGGTCATAATTAACATCTTATAAATCCATCAATCATTTCACAAGGATCAACTTCCTGTTGTTAACTCAACGAGAGTCAAACAGAATCTTAGTGATCAGTGATGAAGCTCAGTCCCATGTGAGGATCCTCTCCCTGGACACACACATGCTGATGGACCTGAACACATCAACACAACAACACAACAACAGGATTCACTACATGAGAAGAACCTGTTTGTAACTTCATGATTAAAGTGTTTATACATCATGTGTGATGGAGACTTTAAATAATGAATCTCTGAGGTGTCTAGTATAAGAACCTTTGATTTGTCTGAGGTGCTAATCCAGGTTTTATGTTTTATTATTTTAATATTTAGAGGTTTTATTGACACGTATAACCGGCTGTCGTCTGCATAGCAGAGTCCTGATGTTTCCTAATGGAAGCTAATATAAGGGGAATAATTGCTTTAAGACTTTATACCTGCTTAACTAACGTCACTCACCAGCCTCAGATGTTCAGTGCTAATCAGCTAATGCTAAACTAACATGTTGAGAAACCATTAGGCTAATGCTAAACCTGTTAGCATTGTCCGTGACCCATAGACTGGAAAGAAAGATGGCCGACATGACGACTTCTAGACTGAAGCCAAAGTGTCTCGTCAGCTCCGCTAGCTTAAAACGTCGTGGGTCACTTTTTCCTTTTTTTACAATAATATAATAATATCTTCTGTTTTAACATGAAATCAGTTTCCACCACAGTCAGTCCACGACTTGTTTGTCGTCTTTTAGCACAAAGAGAATCTGCTTTGCTTCTTCACAATGTTTTTATTTTCATATATGAATAACTCATTGATTGAATATGTAACAGATGAAATCCTCGTTTTACAGTGGTCTGATTTATCTGTAATGAAGGTTTATTTTCATTTAAATTTCTAAAAGGCTTTCTCATGTTAAACAGTTTATGTATGAGGAGAAAATGAGTAAATACAGAAGATGTAAATCTCAGTAATTCTTGGTTCTACTGGTTTGTTCAGTGGTTTAACAAAGGTAAGAACCAACTGTTCTGCCCACAGACGAGCAGCGTGTGGAAATATTAATATGAATCAAATCATACAGTAAAAAGGTTAATCACAGAGATGTGGTCCCTCCAGCAGCAGCACCTCGTTTTCATGGAAGTGTTCAATTTAAATAAGCTCTGCTGCCTCGTCCTGATCCAAGAAAATAAACCAGCTCATGAATAATACATGAGAGTGAAGAGGATTAAATCCAGAGCAGTAAGACCTGAAGCTAATGTGATGATGACAGAAAGCTCCTGTCAGCTCACAGGAGGAAATCTTCATCTGTTTAATCAACATGTTTTCAATCTTTGTCCGAATGAACTTCATTCAACAACTTTACCGTCTGTGCTAAAGTCCATATTTCATATCTTCATTACAGAACCACTGACTTCACCTCCTCACACAGAAACGTGGAGTTTATAACAACTTGGTTAAACAAGAGAAAACCTGACACGCAGAGGATCATGGGTAATATCCAGCGCTCAGTTGTGTCTCACTTCAGTGGGACGACACAGACATTGATACACATGAAAACCTCTTCAACCTCTGACACAGAGACCAACAGTTAACCATGTGTGGCTGCAGGGGGCGCTGTGGCTCAGTCACAGTGTTGCTTTAAGTGCAGAGTTTGAATCAGAGTTTAATCTGAGCCGCTTCCTGTTCATTTGTTCAAATAGTAAAAGACATGGAAGATGTCGTGAGCGTGAGAAGTGTCCCTGTGTCTCCGGGTCCCTGTGTCTCCGGGTCCCTGTGTCTCCGTGTCCCCGTGTCCCCCCTGCTCACAAACACTCACACGTATACACACATACACACACTCACTCTCTTACACACTCTAATACACACACACACAACATATCTGTTTGTTTTGAAGTGTGGAGCAGATCTGATTATCCTGTAACACTGTCAGGAGCTGTGTGTCTGTGTGTGTGTTCATGCATGATATGTGTGTGTGTGTTTGTGTCTGTGTCTTCAGGCGTTGACCAGTGAAGCCAGGAGGAAACTGCATCTGTCGAAACGCATCGACAAACACTGCAGTGAAGAACACACACACACACACACACACACACACACACACACACACACACACACACACACACACACACACACACTAACTCAGTGTATAATTAAACAATCTTACTGGTTTACTGAGGCTTTTTAAAAAAGAGAGTTTAAAAAAAGATACATTGTGACCAGTTTATATATTTTCATCATTCACATTTGCTTTTATATCAATTAATGTTTTTCATTCTTTGTCCGAATCTGTTTATCTTTGATTTGATTAATTTTTTCATCATAACTGCTTTTATGAGTTGTATTTCAATAAATGTGCAAAAGGAATAAGGTACATTTTTAAATTGTTTATGCACAAAGCAAAGATCCAGCAGCAGCAACTCAAGTCCAGCACACAACATGGTGTCTTCAGCCAGAGGGACAGAAGTGAAGATCAGTGGGAGAGTCAGCGAGTGAAGAGTCGTGCAGGTGACTCTCCTCTCTGATGTGAGCTGGAACCAGCCTGGACCTCTCAGGTTCATCCAGGACGTCCCAGCACCAGGCTCTACTGGTCGGACTGGAGAATTAACTGCCATCGTTATTTAGAGAGAAGCATCCATTCGCCTGCAGGAGGCGATGTGAGTGGACGAGGGGAGGAGGAGGAGGAGGAGGAGGAGGAGGAGGAGGAGGGTGGATGTCTGCAGGGACCACCTGACCTCTCAGCATGGGAGAGGACCACAGATCTACGTCTTCAAAGAGTCCAACACTCGATCTTCTGAGGAGTTAAAGTGTCTGAGCTGAAAAACAGGATCCACAGGTCTGCGGTGGATCTGAGGTGAGAGCAGGAAGTGCACCGTCCATAAAGATCAACCACACGTCTGCTTCTGAAATGAAGATGAGATATCTCCGATACGACCTCTGTCCTCTTCAGATTGTGACCTCACTTGCAGACGGTGGGTTCAGTAGTGATCGTGGAGTGGAGCCTCCCTCACCCAATAACAAACTGATCAGAAACACTTGAACAAACTTCACATGAAACCGTCTCACGTTTATTTAACGTCTTTAACGAGTTTGATACGTGTCGGGTCATTGAGTTCCTGCTCTCGTCCAATCAGAACGAGAGAAAGAAAGCTGTGAGAAAGATCAGATTCTCACTTTACTGACATTTACATCAGGTACAACACACACACACAGACACACACAGACACACACAGACACACACAGAGTACTCAGCAGTATGCGGTGACTCAGTGTGTCTGTGGGCGGAGCATCTGAGTCACCATCAAATATCTACAGAGCCAATATATTACATCTCCTCCATCATCTCTCCATCATCTACTCCATCATCTCTCCATCATCTCTCCATCATTCTCACCATCCTCTTCTCCATCATCTCTCCATCATCTCTCCATCATCTCTCCATCCTCTCACCATCAATACTCTCCAACATCTCATCCATCAATCTCTCCATCATCTCTCCATCCTCCTCTCCATCATCTCTCTCATCATCTCTCCATCATCCTCCATCCTCTCTCCATCATCTCTCCATCCTCTCTCCATCATTCCTCCTCCATCATCTCTCCATCATCTCTACCATCATCTCTCCCATCCTCTCATCCATCTCTCTCCATCATCTCTCGACATCATCTCTCCATCCTCTCTCCATCATCTCTCCATCCTCATCTTCCATCATCTCTCCATCATCTCTCCATACATCTCTCCATCATCTCTCCATCCTCTCTCCATCATCTCTCCATCCTCCTCCATCATCTCTATCCATCCTCTCTCTCCGATCATCTCTCCCATCATCTCACCATCATCTCTCCATCATCTCTCCATCATCTCTCCATCATCTCTCATCATCTCTCCATTCATCTCTCCATCACTCTCTCCATCATCTCTCCATCCCTCCTCCATCATCTATCCATCATCCTCCTCCATCATCTCTCCATCCTCCTCTCCATCTCGTCTCCATCATCTCTCCACATCTCTCCATCCTCTTCTCCCAATCATCTCTCCATCATCATCTCTCATCCTCTCTCCAAGCATCCTCTCCATCATCTCTCGATCCTCTCTCCAATCATCTCTCCATCAATCTCTCCATCATCTCTCTCCTCTCCCATCATCTCTCCATCATCTCTCCATCATCCTCCATCCTCTCGCCATCAGTTCGAGGAGAAACTGTCCATCCATGATTTTCCTAATTCTTCACTTGTCTCTTTGTGTTGTTGTGTTGATGTTGTGTTTGCGTTATGTTGTGGCGTTGGTGTTGGTAACATAACACAACAGCTCTGTTACATCTTCCCTCAATCGCTCAAATGTTTTATTTTCATTTATTGATTATTTGTTGCAACATTTGTCTGCAGCTAAAATGTGTCATAAAGTGAGTTTGTGTGTGCATGTGTGTTTGTGTTACAGTATCCTGTCACACACTTTTTGTTTTGAATCTGTGTCACCATAGCAACATAGAACCAACCAAAGGCAAAGACACAGCTGAAAAGTGTGTGTGTGTGTGTGTGTGGGGGGGTGCAGACCACAGTTCCCAGTGAGCCAGAGGAACCAGGCCTGATGACCCAGCAGCACCAGAGACCTGAACTGGTTCGAGGATCTAATGAAGAACAAATGTTGAATTCAACTCATTTCACTTTCATCTCTGTCAGAATTAGTTTGAATGATTGTAAAGTTTGTTTCCACGTCTGATCTCAGATGTTCTTATTTTAATAGAAGGTTTTATCTTGACTGAGGAGCAGTGATGACATCAGAGGATTCTCATAAACACTGTGATTAACGTGTGTGACTCAGTCACGGCCACATTCAACCTGATTGGTCCAAGTTACAGAGTTCATCTGAATATTCACATGAAGCTGATGAAGATGGAAACTTTGTGTTTGTGTAAAATCCTCTGACGCCGAATGTGTAACCGTCCACACACATGGATCCTAACACAGAGGGGTTCACACCGTGTTCATTCATCTGGATTTATAACAATAACTTAGGTTTCTGATCAAAAAGGAAAAACCCTGATGGAAATCTGCAGATTTGATTATTTCATCATTTCATTCATTTGTCATTTTATAGTAAAAACGAAAGCAGGAATCATGAGGAAGAATAAAATCTGTAAAATCTTCTCGTGTCTTGTACAGTTTCCTTCCCTCACGTGCACGTGTTCAGTGACGATCACGTGCACGACAGCAAAGACAGAAGCTAGCAGCAGGTTTCATCACTTGTATTATTACAACATTAACACAGTGTGACTCAAATTAACAAAAGACTTTCATGATAAATAGAAACAAAGAGTTGGAATCACATTCAAACAGCTTTTACACATTTGTGACATAAAGACGTCATAAACGTTAAGTAATAAATCAGAAATATTTGCTTTGACACTGAAATTGTTTCGGACACGTAGAGTTCCTGCTTCTCTTATCAGCCAATCAGGGGGCAGCAGGTCCACACCGTGATCACATGACTGATTGTCCTCACGTCACTTGTGGAAAAGTCCAAATAAAAAGAGACTAATGTGTTTGTCAGTTGTTTATTCACCTGTGACAAGAAAGTAATCAGATTACAAAACACAAACCAGAGTCTGAGGCGTTAAAAATAGGACGAATGTAATCTGATTACTTCACTGATGACATAACTTCACTTCTATTGATTATGTTTCATGATACACACACTTACACACACTCTCTCACATTCTCACACACACACTCTCTTCCACACACACACACATACAAACACTTACACACACTCTCTCACATTCTGACACACACACTCTCTTACAGACACACACATACACACACTTACACACACATTCTCTCACACACACTACCTACTCACTCCCACACACACACACACAGACACACACACACACCCACTTACACACGCACTCTCTCACACTCTCACACACACATTCTCTCACACACACTACCTACTCACTCCCACACACACACACACAGACACACACACACACACACACACACACACACACACACACACACACACACAGACACACACACACACACAACTGTTTAACAGTCTCTTTAAATTCAATCTGTTTCCATCTGTCTTTTTTTCCGTCTTTTCTTTAAAGTCCAAACGTCTCTCGTGTCGGGCGTTTGCTCCGCCCCTGTCTCCGCCCTTGTCCAAGCCCCGCCTCCTCTGGCTCCATGGTTGATGGTGGTTTTAGCGGGACGCTCAGGCAGCGTGAAACCCGGAGACGTCCGGTGACGCCGAGCTGCTCGCTCTCTGCTCGCTCTGACCAAGAGCACGAGTGAAACCTCATTCTCCTTGTGTCCATCGTCCTCAGCAGCTGGAGTCCTCGCTGCCTGTCCCCCCTCCCCCTCCTCCCCCTCCTCCTCCTCCTCCTCCTCCCCCTCCTCCCCCTCCCCCTCCTCCCCCTCCTCCTCCTCCTCCTCCTCCCCCTCCTCCCCCTCCTCCTCCTCCTCCTCCTCCTCCTCCTCCTCCTCCTCCTCCTCCAGGCCTGGTGGCGGTAGCGGAGCTGACAGTGATCTGGCAGCCGTTGGTGATGTGACCCTTGACCTTCTGTTTGAGCTGAGCGACCTGCTCCCTCAACATGGAGGCGGTGGAGGCCAGGTCTGAGTTCTGGGTCTTCAGAACCTTCACCTTCTCCTCCAGCCGTGAGATCCGCTCCAGCTTCCGCTTGCGGCACTTCGACGCAGCGACGCGGTTGCGGAGCTTCTTGCGCTCGGCTTTGATTCGCTCCTGCGTCTCTAGGTCGATCGGGGAGAGGGAGGGAGGGGACATGGGGTCACCTGATGGGTGAGGCACCTCGGGGACGGTCTGAGGGACGTCCATGCCTCGGGTGTGAGGCTGAGGTGGTCCACCGTGTCCGGAGCCGCCACCGTACGCTACCTGCCCTCCAGAAGGAGGCATCTGGCCCCGGGTGTAGCTGCTGAGGTTAGTGTAGACAGGCCGGTCAGCGGCGGACATCAGGCTCCTCTGGTACGCCCCCTGCAGGGAGACGGAGCAGGACGAGGACGGGGACATTGGGGCCGCCTCCGACCAGCTGGTTCTGCTTGTGAAGGTCAGCCAGCGCTTTGACGAAGCCGTCGGCGAATCCTTCTTGTTCGTTGGTAGCCTGGTGGCGGTAGATGAAGGGGTGGGTGGAGTTGGACGCGGGGCTGGTTGTGACCAGTCCCTGATTGGTCTGAATGATCAGGTGCTCCAGGTCGGGCGACGCCAGCTGCAGCAGGTTCATGTCCCCCGGAGACATCAGGGAGCTGTTTCCCCCCGAGCCCCAGGTTGCTGGTTCCCCCCCTCCCTCCAGGGAAGTGATGACTGCCCGGCGCTGACATGGACTTCTTACTCATCAGCATCTTGTTTCCTGGGTAACGCTGGTACTCAGCGAAGTGGCTGCAGCCGGAGACAGCCGGAGAGTCGTCGTGGTAGAAAGGTGTCTCCATCTTGGTCCTCACTGATGATGAAGCGTATCAGAGGGAATCTTCATAATTAGATTAACCTGAATATCAGAGGAGATTGAGATGTTCCACTGACGTCAGCAGCCAGAGGATGAAGGTGGGATGAAGAGGAGAAGAAACAAAGAAGAGAAGAAGAGAGAAGGAGATGATGAAGAGGACGAAGAGGACGAAGAGGACGAGTTCCTGCGGGAAGAATAAACACGTGTGAGAAGAAGAGGAGGGAAAGAGTAGTGCGTGGTAAATTAGGAAGTAGAGCTACTGGTGTGTGTGTGTGTGTGCGTGCGTGTGTGTGTGCGTGTGTGTGCGTGTTTGTGTGTGTGTGTGTCATGTTGTCCATCTGTGGTTAGAATCAGGTCAGAGGTTAAAGGTCAGTGTCACAAAAGCCTCACATTTCTTTTTATATCTTTAAAGGATGTGAGTTTATTTCCTCTAGATATTGGAAAACAACAACTAATCTCATATTTACATAAATATCAATATTACTCCTTGAACAGCCACAAAATCTGAATCTGTCCTTTCACAGATGAAGATAAACACACACACACACACACACACAATAATATTGTATATAGTAACTATGTATATACACAACATGTATATTAAAAATGTGTGACCATTAATATCGATATCTCAAGTAAAGGTCATGTTGTCAGCGCTCTCTGGTGGACACCATACGTCATAGCAACAAAAATGAAAACCAACATTTCATGTTATTTATTAACAAATGAACTAAAAATATGTTATGAATAAAAATCAATCACAGCTGCTGTTTTCATCTGTTTAGATGTTTTATCTTCTTAGTGACTTTATAAAATAATGTTTTAGATGTAAATACAATAACTTTGATTACATACATTAATGAAAAGGTGACGTTTACATTAATAGGTTAATGATTAGTCACTTTCACTGAAGCTGTTTAACTCTCTTATCTCCTCAGTTTTAAAAACATGAATTCCTTCACATCAGGAAACTCCATCTTTCCTCTATCATCCCTCTGTCATCCCTCTATCATCCCTCTGTCATCCCTCTACCATCCCTCTATCATCGCTCTACCATCCCTCTACCATCCCTCTATCATTGCTCCACACATACTACACCTCCACCTCTCTTCCCCCTGTTGGTTGATCAGGTTCAGTTTGTTTTCAAAGCAGAGACAGAAACATTCTGTCTGTAATAACAATAATAATAATAACAAGAAGAAGAAGAAGAAGAAGAAGAAGAAGAAGAAGAAGAAGAAGAAGAAGAAGAAGAAGAAGAAGAAGAAGAAGAAGAAGAAGAAAAAGAAGAATGATGATGATGAAGTGATGAAGGTTAATACTCACAGAGAGAAGAGGAAGCAGAAAAGCAACTGAACAAGATCTCAGATCAGACTGAATGAGTCAGTCACTCTTCCCCCCCCTCTCTCTCTCTCTCTCTCTCTCTCTGTCTCTGTCTCTGTCTCTCTCTCGCTCTCATGTTGTCCACCAGGTGGCGTCAAGTCATCAGGGTTTGTGTGTGTATGTATTTGTGTGTGTGAGTGTGTGTGTGTATAAGATTGTACTTGTGGCAGAGAGAGACCCAGAGAGAAAGAGAGAGAGAGAGACTGGTTTAAGAAAGAGAGAGAGACTTGATCAGTAGGAGATAGATCTCTTCAGGTCAGGGCTCTGATCATGTGACACGACTTTGGGACCGGTTGTTCACACTTCTTTTTCACACTGACCACTAAGTGGCGCTATCACTTCATACACACTTATATATCTGTTCAGGTCTAGAATCTGATGAAGTGTGTGCAATTTGGGATCGATTGCTCAAACTGAATTTCCACGCTAAACACTAGGTGGCGCTATCACTTCATACACACTAGTACAGGAATCTGATGAAGAGCCAATCACACGTCATCAGTTCCCCCCTGAAAGACAAAGAAAACAACAATGATAGAGTTCTGACCTCACTGGAACTTGAACCCTCCACCTCACTGACCCTCTGTTCTACTGACTGTACCAGCTACAGTGTTAATTAACACCTGTGAAGTGTAATTCTAAAGATCTCACTGTTACTCAAAAACTATAAGTCCTATCTGGAATATTAAAACATTTTGAGAATATCAAAAAAATCCTTGATTTCTCGTGGCGGATATAAGCACAGGTCCGAGAGATTTGAGAGTGACATGTCTGCGAAGGAAACAATCTCACCACCTCAAATATCAAATCATGTATGAGGACCTCCGTTTGAGAGGAGTTTGAGTAAACAAGGGGTTTCACCCTGCAAACACACACACAAACAAACAAACAAACAAACACACACACACACACTGTGAGATTCTCTGAAACTTAGTTCTTTTTCTTCACTATTTCCCGTCATCTGAAACGTGCTGGCTCCCTCTAGTGTTCACTGGAGAAACTGTCAACAACAATCAGATAAGTCACTTTTTCCTCCTGTTAAATTTGAACAAATGTTTTATTAATTCTGTTGAAAACCACTTTTTGATTTTTTTCTGAAAAGTGCTGTTTAAACTAGAGAATTCCTCCTGCCGAAGAATTTGAATGGTTCCCTTCTGCGTCCGGGTCGAAAAGAGACTTTTTGTTTTTTGGGGAAGAGAGACAGACTGGCTTTAAGAGAGAGAAAGAGAATGTACCAGTTTCAGAGAGAGAGATATATAGTGGGCGTTCTCCAACAAGAAGGTTGCCGGTTCAAATCCCACTCTTCCCCATCTGCATGCCGAAGTGTCCTTGGCAAGATACTGACCCCTGAAATGGCCCCTCATAAAATGTTGAGTGAACTAATAATGAAAGTCGCTTTGGACAAAAGCGTCAGCTAAATGACATGTAATGTAACACTAGGTGGCGCTATCACTATACACACACTCATACATTTGTTCAAAAGTAATTTTTGGCTTCTGTTGGTTTCAAACTCACATCCAGTGGATCTCTGAGTCAGCGGCTCAACCCACTGATCCATCACAATGACTTTAGATATCAATGTTCAAGTCCTGCCGACTCTGGGACTGGAACCCTCAACCTCTGGGTCTCTGGGCCTCTGCTCTACTGACTGCTCTACCTGCTGTGAAGTAGAGCCCCCCCCCCGTTCCCCCCTCCGGCCCCCCTCCCTCTGCCTCTGTGACTCACTGATTACAACTGGTGCAACGTGAGAGAGGGAGACATCAGACCTCAGGAGAAACGTCCAGAACAAAATGCTGTAATTCAAAATCTATAACTCCTATCTGTGAAATGAAAACACTGTGAGAATCACAAGGCCTGGACAAAGAAGTACATATCTATATTATTGGTAAGAGTCAAAACATGAGGCCGTGTGAGCAGTTTAGAAACGTACTTCTCATTTCATAATTCTCCTCCGAGAAGCTACATTGACTTTAATGGAGCAGATTTATTTCCACACTCTAGCTCTCTGCTCAAACAAATACATCTTACTCAAAAACTATAAGTCCTATCTGGAAAATGAAAACATTTGAGAATCACAAGGCTTGACTCTACAACCAGATAGGGGCGATTTAAGTTTTATTTTTCAGTTTTAATCTTTTCAGAAAATCTTCAGAATTAACATGGGGCTCCAATGAGAGAAGGATCCGGAAATAATTCCTTGATTTCTCGTGGCGGATATAAGCACAGGTCCGAGAGATTTGAGAGTGACATGTCTGCAAAGGAAACAATCTCACCACCTAAAATATCTAAAACTCATGTCTGAGGACCTTTGTTTGGGGAGTTGACGAACAAAGGGTCTAAAAACACTGATTTTCAGCCTCTCGCTCTTTTGGTAGAGAGACCTCGAGTCCCATTCGTTGTGCGTCGCGGGGGACGCCCTGCAGAGCGCTGACCTAGAGGAGCCACTAGGGGGCAACCATAATAAATGTATTTATCTTTTTTATACTCGTCTTTTACATCATTTCATTCTCCTTCTCCTCCGATTGAAGAAGAACCAAACTATTGTGAGAGTGACTGACTTTAAGTTTCACTCGGAGTCAAACAGCTGGTGGATTTTGAAAGGCTTGTTTAGCTTGTTTCTGTGTCACTGATATTTGTCCTATGTTCAGGAGATGTGAGCTGTGGCACTAAAATGTAAGTCAAGTCACAGGTCATGTGAGTCCCTGGTTCCTCTTGTGCCGGGTCGAGGGGGGGGGGTCGGAGCTCGGTATTCAGCGGTGTGACCCTCTGGAGGCTGCTGGTCCTCAGTCTGCATCATCAGGTCGTAGGACAGGTTCTGAAAAGCGCCTCTGAACGGCGAGGAGGGTAAACCTGACGGAGACGGGAGGGACCTCGGGGGGTGAGATGAGGTTCGGTGGAGGCTGGTTGACCTGCGCTCCTGGTTTCCACAGCAGCTGGGGGGCGTCCATGATGTCCACCTCACTGGGACCCTGATCCACGTGAAGACTGTGTTCACCCTGACAGACACAGGGACCACAGCTTCATCACAACTACTAACCGTTACTTCCTCTATTTCTGTTCATTCGGTAACATGACTCGTTCATATTGTACAATACTGTGTGAATATGTGAGCTTGTTGTCAGACATTAGAGAACTTCCTCAAATGAGGACATTTTGAGAACCTACTGTTGATCTGAGCCACGTGTCCGTCAGCAGGGGCCTCGGGATGGGGGGGTACACCTTCTGTCTGATGCTGGTGGAGGAAACCATACGTGAAAATAAACCTCGACACTGATTCGTTCGGAGAACAGTCAGAAACTCACCAGGTCCACTGTCTGTAGCAGACGACACTGACGAGCGTGAGGAGACTGAAAACAGCCACCAGGGAAATGACCACGGTCCTGATCAAGTTATCAGCTGTGGAGTTCAAAAACAGGACTTCATCACATGAGGCTCTTTGTTTCACTACAGACGATGGATCTGTCAAGTGTAGAGGAGAGAACGTACTCCGTGAATTGACGTGGACAATTAACTGTGTGGAGCAACATTCTCCGAGCGCAGTCCGAGCCTTCACTGTGAACGTGTACGAGCCGGTCTTCAGGTCCGAGGCCGTGAGGCTGGTGGACGTCGGCTCGTCTGAACCCAGAGAAAGAAAATAAAGTTACGACCGAGGAGATCAAACTGTAAAGATGAGACATGGGATCAAATCAGGAAGTCCACAAAGGTTAGTAAACACAGACTGAACAAAGATTAATGACATGACTGTTCACAAAAGTGAAACCAAAGTATAATGAACGCCCCCTGGTGGCTTCTTCTTGACACCGTGAATAAAAGACGTTTTACTAGTTGATATCATTCAGACTTCTACAGGACAATGTAAAACCGTATCTTAGCCTGTGGTGACCTTGGATGGTTAAAATATTCAGAAAATGATTTGACTTGTGTAACCGTTCTGTTGTGTTAAAGTAAGCGGCCGCCCTCGTACCTGTGCTCACATAGTGGGCTGGCGTGTTGTTGTCCTGCTCGTCCCTGTCAGACCACTCCAGGACGTAGCCTTGGATGAAAGCTGTCTGCTCTGTTAGAGATATCTGATCCCAGGACAGCTCAACATCGGAACCTTTCTGTTTCGATTTCAGGGCTTTAAAGAGGTCGCCTTGTATCCCTGGCAACGCAAAACAAGTCAACATGTAAATCGCTGCTGAATAAAGACGCAGCCGGAGGGTGGGTTAGGGTTAGGGTTAGTCGGCGAGTGGTCTCACGCTGCTCCTGGACGTAGGGTTAGGGTTAGGGTTAGGGTTAGGGTTAGGGTTAGTCGGCGAGTGGTCTCACGCTGCTCCTGGACGTAGGGTTAGGGTTAGGGTTAGGGTTAGGGTTAGGGTTAGTCGGCGAGTGGTCTTACGCTGCTCCTGGACGTAGGGTTAGGGTTAGGGTTAGGGTTAGGGTTAGGGTTAGGGTTAGGGTTAGTCGGCGAGTGGTCTCACGCTGCTCCTGGACGTAGGGTTAGGGTTAGGGTTAGGGTTAGGGTTAGGGTTAGGGTTAGGGTTAGGGTTAGTCGGCGAGTGGTCTCACGCTGCTCCTGGACGTAGCCCTCTCTGGTCTCCAGCAGCAGCGCAGCTCCTCGGGTGCAGGCAGATATGGACATCGAGTATCTCTGTCCTTCTCTCAAGTTTTCTTGAAACAGAAAATATATATTTGAACACAAAGAAAACCAGCATCACATGAATGCAGCTGTTTTATGGTCAAACATTTCTACGCACTCAAAAAGACGTTGGTATGAGTCACTTTGATCCACTTCACCGTCGAGGGACCCGAGGACGGACACCAGTCCACGATGTAGCCGCAGCTCGCTGCCGGGCTGGAGGACCAGGACAGATTGAAGCCGCCGCCGCCGCCCGCCACCCGAGACGCTTTCACTCTGGTCACGTCTGAAAGGAAGATTTTTTATTAAAAAAATTTAATAAATTTAAAAAAAAAAATAAAAAATTAAAATTATAAAAAAAAATAAAAATATTTTAAACAAAATAAATAATAATTAAAAAAAAATAAAAAAATTTAAAAAATAAAAATAAATAAAATTAAAAAAAAAATTAAATAAAAAATATTAAATAATTTAAAAAAAAAAAGAAAATAAATAAATTTTAAAAAAAAATATAAAATTAAAATTTAAAAAATATAAATAAATTTAAAATAAAAAAAAATAAAATAATAAAATAATAAAAATAAAAAAAAAAAAATAATAAAAAAATAAAAAAATTAAAAAAAAAAAAAATAAATAAATAAAAAAAAAAGAAAATTAAAAAAAATAAAAAATAAAAAAATAAAAAGAATTCTCCTATTACCTTTACCCCCCACCCCCCACCCACAACACCCCACAACACCCCCCCAACCCACCACCACCCCCCCCCCCCTCCCCCCCCCCCCCCCCCCCACCACCCCACCCCCACCACACCCCCACCCCCCCCACCCCCCCCACACCCCCACACCCCCCACCCCCCCCCACACCCCCCCCACCCCCACACCCCCCCCCCACACCCCCACCCCCCCCCCACCCCACCCCCCCCCCACCCCCCACCCCCCCCCCACCCACACCCCCCCCCCACCCCCACCCCCCCACCCCCCCCCCACCCCCCCCCCACACCCCCCCACCCCCCACCCCCCCCCACCCCCACCCCCCCCACCCCCCCCACACACACCCCACACCCCCCCCACCCACCCCCACCCCCCCCCCACACCCCCCACCCCACCCCCCCCCACCCCCCCCACCCACCCCACCCCCCCCCCCCACCCCCCCCCCACCCCCCCCACCCCACCCCCCCCCACCCCCCCCCACCCCCCACACCCCCCCCACACCCCCCCCACACACACCCCCACCCCCACCCCCCCCACCCACACCACACCCCCCCCCACACCCCCACCCCCCACCCCCCCACCACCCCCCCCCCACCCCCACACCCCCCCCCCACCCCCACACCCCCCCCCACCCCCCCCCCACCCCCACCCCACCCCCCACCCCCACACCCCACCCCCCACCCCCCCCACCCCCCCCCCACCCACCCCCCCCACCCCCACCCCCCCCCACACCCCCCCCACCCACCCCCCCACCCCCCCCCCACCCCACCCCCCACCACCCCCCCCCCACCCCCCCCACCCCACCCCCCCACACACACCACACCCCCCCCACCCCCCACCACCCCCCCCCCACACCCCCCCCCCACCCCACCCCCCCACACACCCCCCCCCCACCCCCCACCCCCCACCCCCCCACCCCCCCCCACCCCCCCCCCACCCCCCCCACCCCCCCACACCCCCCCCCCACCCCCCCCCACACCCCCACACCCACCCCCACCCCCCCACCCCCCCCCCACCCCCCCCCCACCCCCCCCACACCCCCACCCCCACACCCCCCCCCACCCCCCCACCCACACCCCCCACCCACCCCCCCCCCACCCCCCCCCCACCCCCCCCCCACCCCCCCCACCCCCCCCCACACCCCCCCCCCACCCCCCCCACCCCCCACCCCCCCCCCACCCCCCCCCCACCCCCCACCCCCCCCCCACCCCCCACCCCCCCACACCCCCACACCCCCCCCCCACCCCACCCACCCCCCCCCCACCCCCCCACCCCCCCCACCCCCCCCACCACACCCCCCCCCACACCCCCCCCCCACCCCACCCCCACCCCCCCCCACACCCCCCCCCCACCCACCCCACCCCCCCACACCCCCCCACCCCCCACCCCCCCCACCCCCCCACCCCCACCCCCCACCCCACACACACCCCACCCCCCCCCACCCCCACCCACCCCCCCACACCCCCCCCACCCCCCCCACCCCCCCCCACCCCCCCCCCACACCCCCCACCCCCCCCCACACCCCCCCCCCACCCCCCACCCCCCCCCCACCCCCCCCCACCCCCCCCACCCACCCCCCCACCCCCCACCCCCCACACCCCCCCCCCACCCCCCCAACACACACCCCCCCACACCCCCCCCCACCCCACCCCCCCCACCCCCCCCCACCCCCCCCCCACCCCCCACCCCCCCCCCACCCCCCCCACCCCCCACCCCCACCCCCCCCCCACCCCCCCCACCCCCCCCACACCCCCCCCACACACCACACCACCCCCCCACCCCACACACCCCACCCACCCACCCCCACCCCCCCCCCACACCCCCCCCAACACACACCCCCCCCCACCACCCCCCCCCACCCCCCACCCACCCCCCCCCACCCCCCCCACCCACCCCCCACCCCCACCCCCCCCACCCCACCCCCCACCCCCCCCACCCCCCCCCCACCCCCCCCACACACCCCCCCACCCCCCCACCCCCACCCCACCCACCCCCCCCCCACCCACCCCCCCACCCCCCCCCCACCCCCCCCCACCCCCCCCCCACCCCCACACCCCCCCCACACCCCCACCCCCCACCCCACACCCCCCCCCACCCCCACCCCCCCCCCACCACACCCCCCCCCCCAACCACCCCCCCACCCCACCCACCCCCCACCCCCCCCCACCCCACCCACCCCCACCCCCCCCCACCCCCCCCCACCCCCCCCACACACACCCCCCCCCCACCCCCCCCCCACCCCCCCCCCACCCCCACCCCCACCCCACCCCCCCCACCCCCCCCACCCCCACCCCCCCCCCACCACCCCACACCCCCCCCCCACACCCCCACCCCACCCACCCACCCCCCCCACCCCCCCCACCCCCCCCCCACCCCCCCACCCCCCCACCCCCCCCACCCCACCACCCCCCCCCACCCCCCCCACCCCCCCCAACCCCCCCCACCCCCCCCACCCACCCCCCCCCACACCCCCCCCACCCCCCCACACCCCCCACCCCCCCCCCACCCCCCCACCCCCCCCACACCCACCCCCCCCACCCCCACCCCCCCCCCACCCCCCAACCCCACCCCCCCCCACCCCCCCCACCCCCCCCCCACCCCCCCCCCACCCCCCACCCCCCCCCACCCCCCCACCCCCACACCACCCCCCCCCACCCCCCCCACCCACACCCCCCCCCCACCCACCCCCCCCCACCCCACCCCCCCCCCACCCCCCACCCCCCCCACACCACACCCCACCCCCACCCCCCCACCCCCCCACCCCCCCCCACCCCCCACCCCCCCCCACCCCCCCCCCACCCCCCCCCCACCCCCCCCCCACACCCCACCCCCCCCCACCCCCCCACACCCCACCCCCACACCCACCACCCCCACACCCCCCCCCCACCACCCCCCCCCACCCCCCACCCCCCACCCCCCACCCCCCCAACACCCCCCCCCCACCCACCCCACACCCCCCCCCACCACCCCCCCCACCCCCACCCCCCCCACCCCCCCACCCCCCCCACCCCCCCCCACCCCCCCACCACCCCCCCCACCCACCACCCCCCCCCACCCCCCCACCCCCCCCCCACACCCCCCCCCACCACACCCCCACCCCACCCCCCCCCACCCCCCCCACCCCCACCCCCCCACCCCCCACCCCCCCCACCCCCCCCCCACACCCCACCCCCACACCCCCCCCCACCCCCCCACCCCCCCCCACCCCCCCCCCACCACCCCCACCCCACCCCCCACCCCCCCCCACACCCCCCCACCCCCCCCCACCCCACCACCCCCCCACCCCCACCCACCACCCCCCACCCACCCCACCCCCCCCCACCCCCCACCCACCACCACCACCCCCACCCCCACCCCCCACCCCCCACACCACCCACCCCCCCCACCCCCCCCCCACCCCACCCCCCCCACACCACCCCCCCCCACCCACCCCCCCCACCCCCCCACCCCCCCCCCACCCCCCCCCACCCCCCCCCCACCCCCCCCACCCCCCCCACCCCCCACACCCCCACCCCCCCCACACCCACCCCCCCACCCCACCCCCCCCACCCACACCCCCCCCACCCCCACCCACCCCCCCCCCACCACACCCCACACCCCCCCCCACCCCCCCCACCCCACCCCACCCCCCCCCCACCCCCCACCCCCCCCCACCCCCACCCCCCCCCCACCCCCCCCACCCCCACACCCCCCACCCCACACCCCACCCCCACCCCCACCCCCCCACCCCCCCACCCCCACCCACCCCCCACCCCCCCCACCCACCCACACCACCCCCCACCCACCCCCACCCCCCCCACCCCCACCCCCCCCACCCACCCCCACCCCCCCCCCACACCCCACCCCCCCCACCCCCCACCCCACCCCACCCCCCACCACCCACCCCCCACCCCACCCCCCACACCCCACCCACCCCCCACCCACCCCCCCCCCACCCACCCCACCACCCCCCACCCCCCACCCCCCCCACCCACCCCCCCACACCACCCCACCCCCCCCCCACCCCCCACCCCACCCCACCCCCCCCCACCCACCCCCCCCCACCCCCCCCCACACCCCCCCACCCCCCCCACCCCCCCCACCCCCCCCACCCCACCCACCCCCACCCCCCACCCCCCCCACCCCCCCCACCCCCCCCCACCACCCACCACACCCCCCACCCACCCCCCCACCCCCCACCCCCCCCCACACCCCCCACCCCACCCCCACCCCCCCACCCACCCCCCCACCCCCCCCCACCACCCCCCCCACCCCACCCCCCCCACCCCCACCCACACCCCCCACCCCCCCACCCCCCACCCCACCCCCCCCCCACCCCCCCCCACCCCACCCCCCCCCCACCCACACCCCCCCCCCACCCCACCCCCCACCCCCCACCCCCCCCACCCACCCCACCCCCCCCCACCCCACCCCCCCCCCACCCCCCCCCCACCCACCCCCACCCCACCCCCACCCACCCCACCACCCCCCACCCCCCCCCCACCACCCCACCCCACCCCCCCCACCCACCCCCCACCCCCACCACCCCACCCCACCCCCCCCACCCACCCCCCCCCACCCCCCCACCCCCACACACCCCCACCCCCACCCCCCCCCACCCCACCCCCCCACCACCCACCCCCACACCCCCCCCCCACCCCCCCCACCACCCCCCCCACCCACCCCACCCCCCCACCACCCCCACCCACCACCCCACCCCCCCCACCCCCCCCCACCCCCCACCACCCCACCCCCACCCCCCCACCCCCCCACCCCCCCCCCACCCACACCCCCCCCCACCCCCACACCCCCCCACCCCCCACCCCACCCCCCCACCCACCACCCCCCCACCCCCCACCCCCCCCCACCCCCCACCCCCCCACCCCCCACCACCCCCCCACCCACACCCCCCCCCCACCCCACCCCCCCACCCCACCCCCCCCCACCACCCACCCCCCCCACCCCCCACCCCCCACCCCACCCCCCACCCCCACCCCACCCCCCCACCCCCCCACCCCCCCCACCACCACCCCCCCACCCCCACCACCCCCACCCCACCCCCCCCACACCCCCCCCACCCACCCCCACCCCCCCACCACCCCCCCACCCCCCACCACACCCCACCCCACCCCCCCCACACCCCCCCCCCACCCCCCCACCCCCCACCACCCCCACCCCCCCCCCACCCCACCCCACCCCCCACCCCCCCCACCCCCACCCCCCACCCCACCCCCCCCACCCCCACCCCCCCCCACCCCCCACCCCACCCCCACCCCCCCACCCCACCCCCACCCCCCCCACCCCCCCCCACCCACACCCCCCCACCACCCCCACCCCCACCCCCACCCACCCCCCCCACCCACCACACCACCCACCCCACCCCACACCCCCACCCACCCCCCCCACCCCCCCCCCACCCCCCACCACCCCCACCCCACCCCACCCACACCCCACCCCCCCCCCACCCCCCCACCCCCCACCCACCCCACCCCCACACCCCCCCCCCACCCCCCCCACCACCCCCACCCCCACCCCCCCACCCCCACCCCCCACCCCCCCACCACCCCACCCCCCCCCACCCCCACCCCCACCCCCCCCCACACCCCCACCCCCCCCCCACCACCCCACCCACCCCCACACCACCCCCCCCCCACCACCCCACCCACCCCACCCCACCCCCCACCCCACCCCACCCCCCCCCACCCCCCACCCCCACCACCCCCCACCCACCCACCCCCACACCCCCACCCCACCCCCCCCCACCCCCACCACCCCCCCCCACCCCCCACCCACCCCACCCCCCCACCCCCACCCACCCCCCCACCCACCCCCCCCCCACCACCCCACCCACCCCCACCCCCCACCCCCACCCCCCCCACCACCCACCACACCCCCACCCCCCCCACCCCACCCCCACCCCCCCCACCCCACCCCCCCCCCACCCCCCCACCCCCCCCCCACCCCCACCACCCCCCCCACCCCACCCCCACCCCCCACACCCCCACCCCCCCACCCCCCACCCCACCCCCCCACCCCCACCCCCCACCCCCCCACCCCCCCCACCCACCCCCCACCCCCCCCACCCCCCCCACCACCCCCCACCACCCCCCCACCCCCCCCACCCCCACCCCCCCCCCACACCACCCACCCCACACCCCCCCCACCCCCACCACCCCCCCCCCACCCCCCCACCCCACCCACCACCCCCCCCCACCCCACCCCCACCCCCCCCACCCCCCCACCCCCACCCCCCCCCACCCCACCCCACCACACCCCCACCCACCCCCCCCACCCCCACCCCCCCCCACCCCCCCACCCCCCACCCCCCCACCCCCCCACACCCCCCACCACCCACCCACCACCCACCCCCCCCACACCCCCCCCCCACCCCACCCCCCCCCACCCCCCCACCCCCCCACCCCACCCCCCCCCACCCCACCCCACCACCCCCCACCCCCCCCACCCCCCACCCCCACCCCCCCCCACCACCCCACCCCCCCCCCACCCCCCACCCCCACCCCACCCCCCCCACCACCCCCACCCCCCACCCCCACCCCCCCACCCCCCCACCCCCCACCCCACCCCCCCCACCACCCCCCCCCACCCCACCCCCCACCCCACCCCCCCACCCCCACACCCCCCCACCCACCCCCCCACCCCCCACCCCCACACCCCACCACCCCCCCCCCACCCCACCCACCCCCCACCCCCCCCCACACCCCCACCCCCCCCCCACCCCCCCCCACCCCACCCCCCCCACCCCCCCCACCCCACCACCCCCCCCACCCCCCCCACCCCCCACACCCCCACCCCCCCACCACCCACCCCCCCACCCCCCCCCCACCCCACCCACCCCCCACCCCCCCCCACCCCACCCCACCCCCCCCCACCACCCCCCCCACCCCCCCCCCACCCCACCACCCCCCCACCCCCACCCACCCCCCCCCACCCCACCCCCCCACCCCCCCACCCCACACCACCCCCCCCACCCCCCCCCACCCCCACCCCCCCACCCCCCCACCCCCCACCCCCCCCCCACCCCCCCCACCCCCACCCCCCCCACCCCCCCCCCACCACCCCCACACCCCCCCCCCACCCCCACCCCCCCACCCACCCCCCCCACCCCCCCCACCCCACCCCCCCCCACCCCCCCACCCCCCCCCCACCCCACCCCCCCACCACCCCCCCCCACCCCCCCCACCCCCCCACCCCCCCACCCCCCCACCACCCCCCCCACACCCCACCCCCCCCACCCCACCCACCCCCACCCACCCCACCACCCCCCCCACCCCACCCCCCCCCCACCCCCCCCACCACCCCCCCCACCCCCACCCCCCCCCCACCACCCACCCCCCACCCCCACCACCCCCCCCCACCCCCCCCCACCCCACCCCCACCCCCCCCCCACCCCCACCCCCCCCCACCCCCCACCCCCCACCACCCCCCACCCCCCCCACCCCCCACCCCACCCCCCCCACCCCCCCACCCACCCCCCCCCCACCCCACACCACCCACCCCACCACCCCACCCCCCCCCCACCACCCCCCCCACACCCCCCCACCCCACCCCCCACCCCCACCCCCCCCCCACCCACCCCCCCCACCCCCCCACCCACCCCCACCCCACCCCCACCCCCCACCCACCCCCCCACACCACCCCACACCCCCACCCCCCCCCACCCCCCCCACCCCCACACCCCCCCCCCCACCCCCACCCCACCCCCCCCCACCCCCACCACCCCCACCCACCCCCACACCCACCCCCACCCACCCCCCACCCCCCCCCACCCCACCCCCCCCCACCCCCCCCACCCCCACCCCACCACCCCCACCCCCCCCACCACCCCCACCCCCACCCCCACCCCCACCCCCCCACACCCCCCCCACACCCCCCACCCCCCCCCCACCCCACCCCCCCACCCACCCCCCCCCCACCCCCCCACCCACACCCCCCCCACCCCCCCCACCCCACCCCCACCCCCACCCCCCACCCCCCCCCACCCCCCCACCCCCCCACCCCCCCCCACACCCCCCCACCCCACCCCCCACCCCCCCCACCCACCCCCACCCCCACCCCCCCACCCCCCACCACCCCCACCCCCCCCCACCCCACCCCCACCACCCCACCCCCCCCCACACCCCCCCACCCCCCCCCCACCCCACCCCCCACCCCCACCCCCCCCACCCCCACACCCCCCCCACCCCACCCACCCCACCCACCCCCACCCCCCCCACCCACACCCCCCCCCACCCCCCCCCACCCCCCACCACCCCCACCCCCACCACCCCCCCACCCCCACCCCCACCCCCCCCACCACCCCCACCCCACCCCCACCCCCCCCACCCCACCCCACACCCCCCCACCCCCCACCCCCCCCACCCCACCCCCCCCCACACCCCCACCACCCCCACCCCCACCCCCCCACCCCACCACCCCCACCCCCACCCCCCCCCACCCACCCCCCCCACCACACCCCCCCCCCACCCACCCCCCCACCCCCCCCCCACCCCCCACCCCCCCCACCCACCCCCCCACACCCCCCCACCCCCACCCCACCCCCCCCCCACCCCCCCCCACCCCAACCCCCCACCACCCACCACACCCCCACCCCCCACCCCCCACCCCCACCCCCCCCCACCCCCACCCCCCCACCCACCCCACCCCCCACCCCCCACCCCCACACCCCCCACACCCCCCCCCCACCCCCCCACCCACCCCCCCACCCCCACCACCCCCCCCACCCCACCCCCCCACCCCCCCCACACCCCCCACCCACCCCCCACCCCCCCCACCCCCCCCCACCCCCCCCCCACCCCCCACCCCCCCCCCACCCCCCCACCCCCCCACCCCACCCCCCCCCCACCCCCACCCCCCCCACCCACCCCCACCCCACCCCCCCACCCCCCCACACCCCCCCACCACCCCCACACCACCCCCCCACCCCACCCCCCCACCCCACACCCCCCACCCCCACCCCCACCCCCACCCCCACCCACCCCCACCACCCCACCCACACCCCCCCCCCACCCCCCACCCACCCCCACCACCCCCCCCCACCCCCCCCCCACCCCCCCACCCCCCCCACCCCCCCCCACCCCCACACCCCCCCCACCCCCCCCACCCCACCCACCCCCCCCCCACCCCCCACCCCCCCACCCCCCCCCACCCCCACCCCCACACCCCCCACCCCACCCCCCCACCCCCCCCCACCCCCCCCCCACCACCCCCACCACCCCCCCCCCACCCCACACCCCCACCCCCCACCCCACCCCCCCCCACCCCACCCCCCCCACCCCCACCCCCCCCACCCACCCCCCACCCCCCCACACCCCCCCACCCCACCACACCCCACCCCCCCCCACACCCCCCCCCACCCCCCCACCCCACCCCACCCCCCCCACCCCCCACCCCACCCCCCCCCCACCCCCCCCCACCCCACACCCCCCCACCCCCACCCCCCCACCCACCCCCCCACCCACCCCCACCCCCCCACCCCCCACCCCCCCCCCACCCACCCCCCCCCCACCCACCCCCCCACCCCCCCCACCCCCACCACCCCCCCCACCCACCCCCCCACCCCCCACCCCACCCACCCCCACCCCCCACCCCCCCCCCACCCCCACCCCCCCCACACCCACCCCCCCCACCCCCACCCCCCCCCACCCCACCCCCCCCACCCCACCCCCCCCCACCACCCCCCCACCCACCCCCCACACCACCCACCCCCACCCCCCCCCCACCCCCCCCCCACCCCCCACCCCCCCCCACACCCCCACCCCACCCCACCCCCCCCACCCCCCACACCCCCCCCACCCCCCCACCCCCCCCCACCACCCCCCCACACCCCCCCCACCCCCCCCCACACCCACACCACCCCCACCCCCCCACACCCCCCACACCCCCCCCACCCCCCACCCACCCCCACCCACACCACCCCCCCCCCACCCCCCACACCCCCCCACCCCCACCACCCCCCCCCCACCCCCCACCCCCCACCCCCCCCACCCCCCACCCCCCCACCCCCCCACCCCCCCCACCCACACCCCCCCCCCACCCCCCCCACCCCCCCCACCCACCCCCCCCCCACCCACCCCCACCCCCCCCACCCCACCCCCCCCCCACCCACACCCCCCCCACCCCCCCCACCCCCCACCCCCCACCCCCCCCCCACCCCCCCACCCCCACACCCCCCCCCCACCCCCACCCCCCACCCCCCACCCCCCCACCCCCCCACCCCCACCCCCCCCCCACCACCCCCACCCCCCCCCCACCCCCCCCCACCCCCCCACCCACCCCCCCCCCACCCCACCCCCCCCCCACCCCCACCCCCCACACACACCCCCCCCCCACCCCACCACCCCCCCCCACCCCCCACACCCCCCCCACCCCACCCCCACCCCACCCACCCCCCCCCCACCCCCCCACCCCCCCCACCCCCCCCCCACACCCACCCCCCCCACCCCCCCCCCACCCCCACCCCCCCACCCCCCCCCACCCCCCCCCCACCCCCCCCACCCACCCCCCCACCCCCCACCCCACCCCCACCACCACCCCCCCCCCACCCCCACCACCCACCCCCCACCCCCCCCACCCCACCCCCACCCCACCCCCCCCCCACCCACCCCCCACCCCCCCCACCCCCACCCCCCCCACACCCCCCCCCCACCCCCCACACCCCCCCCACACACACCCCCACCCCCCCCCACCCCCCCCCCACACCCCCCCCCACCCCCCCCCCACCCCCCACCCCCCCCCCACCCCACACCCCCACACCCCCACCCCACCCCCCCACCCCACCCCCCCCACCCACCCCCCACCCCCCCACCCCCCCCCCACACCCCCACCCACACACCCCCCCCCACCCCCCACCCACCCCCCCCACCCCCCACCCACACACACCCCCCCACCCCACCCCACACCCCCCCCCACCCCCCACCCCCACACACCCACACCACCCCACCCCCCACACCACCCCCCCCACCCCCCCACCACCCACACCCCCCCCACCCCCCACCCCCCCACCCCCCCACCCCCCCCACCCCACCACCCCCCCCCCACCCCCCACCCCCCACCCCCACCCCCCCCCCACACCCCCCCCCCACCCCCCACCCCCCCCACCCCCACCCCCCCCCCACCCCACCCCCCCCACCCCCCCCACCACCCCACCACCCCCCCCACCCCCCACCCCCCCCACCCCCCCCCACCCACCCCCCCCCCACCCCCACCCCCCCCACCCCCCCCCCACCCACCCCCCCACCCCCCCACCCCCCCCCCACCCACCCCCCACACCCCCACCCCCACCCCCCCCCCACCCCCCCCCACCCCCACCACCCCCCCACCCCCACCCCCCCCCCACCCCCCCCACCCCCCCACCCCCCCACCCCCCCCCACCCCCCCCCACCCCCCCCCACCCCCCCACACCCCACACCCCCCCCCCACCCCCCCCACCCCCCCCCACCCCCACCCACCCCCCACCACCCCCCCCCCACCCCCCACACCCCCCCCCCACACCCCCCACCCACCCCCCCACCCCCCCCCCACCCCCCCCACCCCCCCACCCCCCCACCCCCCCACACCCCACCCCCCCCCACCCCCCACCACCACCCCCCCCCACCACACCCCCCCCACCCCCCCCCACCCACCCCCCCCCCACCCACCCCCCCCACCCCCCCACACCCCCCCACCCCCCCCACCCACCCCCACCCCCCCACCCCCCCCCCACCCCCCACCCCCCCCCCACCCCCCCACCCCCCCCCCACCCCCCCACCCCACCCCCCCACCCCACCCCACCACACCCCCCCACCCCACCCCCACCCCCCCACCCCACACCCCCCCACCCCCCCCCACCCCCCCCCCACCCCCCCACCCCCCCCCACCCCCCCCACCCCCCCCCACCCCACCCCCACCCCCCACCCCCCCCCACCCACCCCACCACCCCACCCCCACCACCCCCCCCCCACCCACACCCCCCACCCCCCCCCCACACCCACCCACCCCCCCCCCACCCCCACACCACCCCCCCCCCACCCCCCCCCACCCCCCCCCCACCCCCCACCCCCACCCCCCCCCACCCCCCACCCCCCCCCCACCCCCCCCCCACCCCCCCACCCACCCCCCACCCCCCACCCCCCACCCCCCCCCCACCCCCCACCCACCCCCCCCCCACCCCCCCCCCACCCCACCCCCCCCCACCCCCCCCACCCCCACCCCCCACACCCCCCCACCCCCCCCACCCCACCCCCCCACACACACACCCCACCCCCCCCCCACACCCCCCCCCACCCCCACACCCCCCCCCCACCCCCACCCCCCCCCACCCCCCCCCCACCCCCCCACACCCCCCCCCCACCCCCACCCCCCCCCACCCCCCACACCCCCACCCCCCACACCCCACCCCACCCCCCCCCACCCCCCCACCCCCCCCCACCCCCACCCCCCCCCACCCCCCCACCCCCCCCACCCCCCCCCACCCCCCACACCCCACCCCCCCCCCACCCCCCCCACCCACCACCCCCACCCCCCCCCCACCCCCCCCCACCCCCCCCCACACCCACCCCCCACCCCCCCCACCCACCCCACACCCCCCCCCCACCCCCCCCCCACACCCCCACCCCCACCCCCCACCCCCCCCACCCCCCCCCACCCCACCCACCCCCCCCCCACACCCCCCCCCACCCCACCCCACCCCCACACCCCCCACACCCCCACCCCCCCACACACACCCCCCCCCACCCACCCCCCACCCCCCCCCACCCACCCCCCCCCACCCCCCCACCCCCCCCACCACCCACCCCCCCACCCCCACCCCCCCCCCACCCCCCCACCCCCCCCCACCCCCCACACCCCCCCCCACCCCCACCCCCACACCCCCCCACACCACCCCCACCCCCCCACCCCCCACCCCCCCACCCCCCCCCCACCCCCCCCCCACCCCCACCCCCCCCCCACCCCCCCCCCACCCCCACCCCCACCCCCCACACCCCCCCCCACCCCCACACCCCCACCCCCCCACCCCCACACCCCACCCCACCCCCCCCCCACCCCCCACCCCCCCCCCACCCCCCCCACCCCACACCCCACCCCCCCCCCACACCACACCCCCCCACCCCCCCCCCACCCCCCCACCCCCCCCCACCCCCCACCCCCCCCCACCCCCCCCCCACCCCCACACCACCCCCCCACCCCCACCCCCCCACCCCCCCACCCCCCCCCACCCCCCACCCCCCCCCCACCCCCCCCCCACCCCCCCCCACACCCCACCCCCCCACCCCACACACACCACCCCCACACCCCCCCCCCACCCCCCACCACCCCCCCCACCCCCCCCCCACCCCCCACCCCCCACCCACCCCCACACCCCCCACCCACCCCACCCCCACCCACCCCCACCACACCCCCCCACCCCCCCCACCCCCCACACCCCACCCCCCCCCCACCCCACCCCCACCCCCACCCCCCCCACCCCCACCCACCCCCCCCCCACCCCCCCCCCACCCCACACCCACCCACCACCCCCCACCCCACCCCCCCCCCACCACCCCCCCACCCCCACCCCCCCACCCCCCCACCCACCCCCCCACCCCACCCCCCCCACCCCCACCCCCCCCACCCCCACCCCCACCCCCCCCCCACCCCCCCACCCCCCCCACCCCCACCCCACCCCCCCCCCACCCCACCCCCCACCCCCCCCCCACCCCCACCCCCCCCACCCACCCCCCCACCCCACCCCCCCACCCCCCCCCACCCCCCCCCCACCACCCCCCACCCACCCACCCCCCCACCCCCCACCCCCCCCCACACCCACCCCCCCCCCACCCACACCCCCACCCCCCCACCCACCCCCACCCCACACCCCCCCCCACCCCCCCACCCCCCCACCCCCACCCCCCCCACCCCCCACCCCCCCCCCACCCCCCCACCCCCCACACCCCACCCCCCCCACCCCCACCCCCCCCACCCCCCCACCCACCCCCCACCCCACCCCCCCACCCCCCACCCCACACCCCCCCACCCCCCCCCAACCCACCCCCCCCCACCCCCACACCCCCACCCCCCCACCCCCCCCCACACCCCCCCACCCCCCCCCACCCCCCCACCCCCACCCACCACCCCCACCCCCCCCCCACCCCACCCCCCCCCCACACCCCACCACCCACCACACCCCCCCCCCACCCCCACCCACCCCCCCACACCCCCCACCCCACCCCACCCCACCCCCCACACACACCCCCACCCCACCCCCCACCCCACCACCCCCAACCACCACACCCCCCACCCCACCCCCACCCCCCCACCACCACCCACCCCCCCCACCCACCCCACCCACCCCCCCCACACCCCAACCCCCCACACCCCCACCCCCACCCCACCCACCCCCACCCCACACCCCCCCCCCACCCCCCCCACACCCCCCCCCCACCCCCCACCCACCCCACCCCCCACCCACACCACCCCCACCCCCCCACCCCCCCACCCCCCCACCCCCCCACCCCACCCCACACACCCCCCCACCCCACCCCCCCACCCCCCCACCCCCACCACACCCCCCCCACCCCACCCCCCCCCACCCCCACCCCCCCCACACCCCCCACCCCCCCACCCCCCCACCCCCACACCCCAACCCCCCCCACCCCCCCCCACCACCCCCACCCCCCCACCACCCCCCCACCCCACCCCCCCCACCCCCCACCCACCCCCCCCACACCCCCCACACCCCCACCACACCCCCCCACCACCCCCCCCACCCCCACCACCCCACACCACACCACCCCCCACCCCCCCACACCCACACCACACCCCCAACACCCCACCCCCCACAACCCCCACCACCACACCCCCACCCCCACCCCCCCCACCCCACCCCCCCCACACCCCCACCCCCCCCCCCCACCACCCCACACCCCCACCACCCCCCCACCCACCCCCACCCCCCCCACCACCACCCCCACCCCCCCCACCACCCCCCCCCCACCCACCCCCCCACCCCCCCACCCCCCCCACACCCACCCCCACCCCCACCCCCCCCCACCCCCCCACACCCCCACCCACCCCCCCCACCCCCCACCCCCCCCCCACCCCCCACCCACCCCCACCCACCACCCCCCCCCACCCCCCCACCACCCCCACCCCACCCCACCCCCCCCACCACCCCCACCCCCCCACCCCCACACCCCACCCCCCCCCCACCCCCCCCCACCCCCAACCCACCCCACCCCCCCCCACCCCCCACCCCCCACCCCCCCCACCACCACCCCCCCACCACCCCCCACCCCCCC
>CM076733.1:19258982-19271457 GCA_038501795.1 Pseudopleuronectes americanus | reverse complement strand
TTTTCTCTCATTCTTTTTTTTTTCTTTCTCTTTTCTTCTTTCTTCTTTTTCTTTTTTTCTCTTCTTTTTTTTTTCTTTTCTTTTTTTCTTCTCTTTTTTTTTTTTTTCTTTCCTTTTTTTTCTTTTTTTTTTTTTTCTTTTCTTTCCTTTTCTTTCTTTTTTTCTCTTTCTTTCTTCTTTTTTTTCTTCTTTCTTTTTTTTTTTTTCTTCTTCTCTTTTTCTTTTTTTTCTCTTTCTTTCTTTTCTCTCTTTTCTTTTTCTTTTTTTTTCTTTTTTTCTTTTTTTCTCTTCTTTTTTCTTCTTTTCTTCTTTTCTTTCTTTCTTTTCTTTTTCTTTTTTTTCTCTCTTTCTTTTTTTTCTTTTTTCCTTCTTTTTTTCTTTTCTCTTCTCTTCTTTTTTTTTCTTCTTTTTTTCTTTTCTCTTTCTTTTTCTTTCTTCCTTTTTTCTCTTTTTTCTTTTTTTTCTTTTTTTTTCTTTTTTCTTTTCTCTTTTTCTTCTTTTTCATTCTTCTTTTTTTCTCTTTTTTTTTTTTCTTTTTTTCTCTTTTCTCTTCTTTCTTTTTTTTTCTTCTTTTTTCTTTTTTCTTTCTTTTTTTCTTTTTTTTTTCTCTTTTCTCTTTTTCTTTCTTTTCTCTTTTTTTTTTTTTTTTCTTTTTTCTTCCTTTTCTTTCTTTTTCTTTTCTTTCTTTCTCCTTTTCTTTTTCTTTTTCTTTCTTCTCTTTTTTTTTTCTTTTTCTTTTTTTCTTTTTCTCTTTTTCTTCTTCTCTTCTTTTTTCTCTTTTTCTTTTTCTTTTCTTTTTTTTTTTTTTCTCTCTTTTTTCTCTTCTCTTCATCTTCTTTCTTTTTCTTCTTTTATTTTCTTTTCTTCTCTCTCTTTTTTTTTTTCTTTTTCTTTCTTCTTTCTTTTTTTCTTCTTCTTTTTCTTCTTTTTTTCTTTTTCTCTCTTCTTTTTTCTTTCTCTTTTCTTTCTTCTCTCTTTCTTTTCCTCTTCTTTTCTTTTTTTTTTTTTTTCTCTCTTCTTTTTCTTTTCTTTTTCTTTTCTTCTTTCTTTTCTTCTTTTCTTTTCTTTCTTCTTTTCTTCTTTCTTTCTCTTTCTTTTTCTCTTTTTTTCTTCTCTTTTTTTTCTCTTTCTCTCTTCTTTTTTTTTCCTTTTTTCTCTTTCATTTTTCCTTTTTTTTTTCTTTTCTCTTTCTTCTTTTTCTCTCTTTTTTTCTTTTTTCTTTTTCCTCTTTTTTCTTTCTCTTTTTTTTTTTTTTTTTTTTTTCTTTTTTCTCTTTTTTTTTTTCTCTTTTTTCTTTTTCTTTTTTTTCTCTTTCTTCTCTTCTTTTTTTCTTTCTTCTTTTCTTTTTTCTTTTTTCTTTTTTTTTTCTTTCCTTTTTTTTTTTTTCTTCTTTTTCTTTTTCTTTCTTTCTTTTTCTTCTTCTTCTTCTCTTTCTCTTCTTTTTCTCTTTTTTTCTTCTTCTTTCTTTCTTCTTCTTTCTTTTTTTCTTTTCTTCTCTTTCTTTTCTCTCTTCTTTCTTTCTCTTTTCTCTTTCTTTCTCTTTCTTCTTTCTCTCTTTCTTTTTTTTTTTTTTTTCTTTCTTTCTCTTTCTTTTCTCTTTCTTTTTTTTTTTTTCTTCTTTTTTCTTCTCTTTTTTTTTTCTCTTCTTTTCTCTTTTTTTTTTTTTTTTTCTTTTTCTCTTTCTTTCTCTTTTTCTTTCTTTCTTCTCTTTTCTTCTCTTTCTTTTTCTTCTTTTTTTTTTCTTTCTCTTCTTTTTTTTCTTCTCTTCTCTTTTTTTTTTTTTCTTCTTTTTCTTCTTCTTTTCCTTCATTTTCTTTTTTCTTTCTCTCTTTTTTTCTCTTTTCTTTCTCTCTTTCTTCTTCTTCTCTTCTTTTCTTTTTTTTTTTTCTTTTTTCTCTTCTTTTTTTTTTCTTTTTCTTCTTTCTTTCTTTCTCTTTCTCTTCTTCTTTCTTTCTTTTTTCTCTTTCTCTTCTTTTTTTTTTTTCTTTTTCTTTTCTTTTTCTTTTTTCTCTCTTCTTTCTTTTCTTTTTTTTTTTTTTTTTCTTTTCTCTTTTTTCTTCTTTTTTCTCTCTTTCTTTTTTCTTTTTTTTTTTTTCTTCTTTTTTCTCCTCTTTTTTCTCTCTTCTTTTTTTTCTTTCTCTTTTTTTCTTCTCTTTTCTTTTTTTCTCTTTCTTTTTTTCTTTTTTCTTTTTCTTTTCTCTCTTTTCTTTCTTCTCTTTTCTTTTTCTCTCTTTTTTTTTCTTCTTCTTTCTCTTTCTCTTCTTTCTCTTTTCTCTTTCTCTTTTTTTTTTCTTCTCTCTTTCTTCTCTTTCTCTTTTTTTCTCTCTTTTTTTCTCTCTCTTTTCTTTTCTTTTCTCTTTTCTTTTTTCTTTCCTCTCTTTTCTTTTCTTCTTCTTTTTCTTCTTTCTCTTTTTTTCTTTCTTTTTCTTCTTTTCTCTTTTTTCTTCTTCTTTTCTCTTTTTTCTTCTCTTTTCTCTTTTCTCTCTTTCTTCTTTTTTTTTTTTTTCATTCTTTTTCTTTCTTCTTCTTCTTTCTTCTTTTCTCTCTTTTTCTTTTTTCTTTCTTTTTCTTTCTTTCTCTCTTCTTCTTCTTTCTTCTTTTCTCTTCTCTTTTCTTTTTTCTTCTTCTCTTTTTTTTTTCTTTCTTTTTCTTCTTTTCTTTCTTTTTTTTCTTTTTTTTTTTTTTCTCATCTTTCTCTTCTTTTCTCTTTCTTTTTTTCTTTCTTTTCTCTTCTCTTCTTTCTTTTTTTCTTCTTTTTTCTCTTTCTTTCTTCTTCTCTTCTTCTTCTCTCTCTTTCTTTTTTTCTCTTCTTTTTTTTTCTTTTTTCTCTCTTCTTTTTTTCTTTTTCTTTCTTTTTTTTTTTCTTCCTTTTTTTTTTTCTTTTTTTTTCTCTTTTTTTTTTCTTTCTTCTTTCTCTTTTCTTCTTCTCTCTTTTTTTCTTTTTCTTTTCTTTTTTCCTTCTTTTTTTTCCTTTTTTTTATTTTTTCTTTTTTTCTTTTTCTCTTCTTTTTTTTTTTCTTTTTTTTCTTCTCTTTTCTTTCTTCTTTTTTTTCCTCTTTTTCTCTTTCTCTTTTCTTTTTTTCTTCTTTTTTTCTCTTTCTTTCTTTTTTCTCTCTTTTCTCTTTCTTTTTCTTTTTTCTCTCTTTTTCTCTTTCTTTTTTTTTTTCTTTTTTCTTTCTTCTTTTTTTCTCTTTCTTTTTTTTTTCTTTTTCTTTTCTTTCTTTTTCTTTTCTTTTTTTTTTTTTTCTTTTTTTTTATTTCTTTCTTTCTTTTTTCTCTTCTTTCTCTTTCTTTTTCCTTCTTTCTTTTTTTCTTTTTTTCTCTTTTTTTCTTCTTTTTTCTTTTTTTTCTTCTTTCTTTTCTTCTTTTTTTTTTTTTCTTTTTTTCTCTTCTTTCTTTCTTCTTTTTTTCTTTTTTTTTTTTTTCTCTTTTTCTCTTTTTTTTTTTTTCTCTTTTTCTTTCTCTTTTTTTTCTTCTTCTTTTCTTTTCTTTCTTCTTCTTTCTTCTTTTCTTTTTCTCTCTCTTCTTCTCTTTTTTTCTTCTCTTTCTTTTTTTTTTTTTTTTTCTTTTTCTCTTTTTCTTTTTTTTTTTTTCTTCTTTCTCTTTTTTTTCTTCTTTCTTTTTTTCTTCTCTTTCCTCTTTTTTTTTTCTTTTTTTCTTTTTCTTTTTTTTTCTCTTCTCTTTTTTCTCTCATTTTTTTTTTTTTTTTCTTTCTTCTTTTTTTTTTTTTTCTTCTCTTTTTTTTTTTTTTTTTTCTTTTCTCTTTTTCTTCTTTTTTTTTTCTTCCTTTTCTCTTTTTTTTCTTTCTTTCTTTTTCTTTTCTTTTCTTTTTTCTTCTCTTTTTCTCTCTCTTTTCTTTTTTCTTCTTTCTTTTTTTTCTTCTTTTTTTCTTTTTTTTTCTTTTCTTTTTTTTTTCTCTTTTTTTTCTTTTTTTTTTTCTTTTTTTTCTTTCTTCTCTTTTCTTTCTTTTTTTTTTCTCTTTTCTTTTCTCTTTTTTTTCTTTTTTCTCTCTTTTTCTTTTCTCTTTTCTTCTCTCTTTTCTCTCTTTCTTTTCTTTTCTCTTTTTTCCTTCTCTCTCTTTTTCTTCTTTTCTTTTTTTTCTCTTCTTCTCTTTTTTCCTTCTTCTCTCTCTTTCTTTTTTTCTTCTCTTTCTTTTTTCTCTCTTTTTTTTTTTCTTCTCTCTTTTTTTCTTTTTCTCTCTTTCTCTTTTTTTTTCTTCTTTTCTTTTTTCTTTTTCTTTCTTTCTTCTCTTCTTTTCTCTTTTTTTCTTTTCTTTCTTCTCTTTCTTCTTTTCTTTTTTCTTTCTTCTTTTTTTTTCTCTCTTTTCTCTTTTTTTCTTTTTTCTTCTCTTCTTTTCTTTTTCTTTTTTCTTCTTTTTTTCTTTTTTTTTTTTCTTTTTTTTTTTTTTTCTTTTTCTCTTTTCTTTTTTTCTTTTCTTCTCTTTTTTTTTTTTTTTCTTCTTTCTTTCTTTTTTTTTTTCTTTTCTTTCTTCTTTCTTCTTCTTTTTTCTTTCTCTCTTTCTTTCTTTCTTTCTTTCTTTTTCTTTTTCTTTTTTTTTTCTTTTTTTTTTTTCTTCTCTCTCTTCTTTTTCCTTTCTCTTCTTTTCTTTCTTCTTTCTTCTTCTCTCTTTTTTTCTTTCTCTCTTTCTTCTTTTTTCTCTTCATTTTTCAATGGCTGTGTCGCTGGGGGGGCTGGGGAGAGCGGGTGCGCTGGCGGTGGTGGGTGGGCGGCGCAGGGGGGCGCGGGAAGAGTAGGGGGGTGGACTGGTGGGGGGAGTAGTGCGGAGGGGCCGAGGGAGCGCGATGCGGTGCGGGGGGGGGCAGGGCGTCGCGAGGTTAGTATTTTACAATTGAAGGTGGGGCTGGGGCGGGAGGGGTGGGGAGGTGTGAGCAGGGGGGGGGGGGGGGGGGGGGAGGAGGGGGCGGGGGGGGGGGGGGGGGGGGGGGAGAGAGAGAGGGGAGAGGGGGAGAGGGGAGAGAGAGAGGGGGGGGAGAGAGAGAGGGGAGGGGAGAGTGAGTGGGGAGAGAGGGGTGGGGAGAGGGGAGAGGAGAGAGAGAGAGGGGGAGAGTGGAGGGGAGAGAGAGGGGAGTGGGGGGGGGAGAGAGAGAGGAGAGGGGAGAGGGGAGGGGTGGAGTGGGGAGGGGAGTGGGGGTGGGGAGGGGAGAGGGGAGAGAGAGAGGTGAGTGAGAGGGGGGGGGTGGGGGGGAGTGTGAGAGGGGGGGGGGGTGAGAGTGGAGTGAGAGGGGGGGGGGGGGGGGGGGGGGGGGGAGGGGGGGGGGGGGGGGAGGGGGGGGAGGGGGGGGGTGGGGGGGGGGGGGGGGGAGGGGGGGGGGGGGGGGGGGGAGTGGGGGGGGAGGGGGGGGAGGGGGGGGGGGGGGGAGGGGAGGGGGGGGGGCGGGGGGGGGGGGGGGGGGGGGGGGGGGGGGGGGGGGGGGGGGGGGGGGGGGGGGGGGGGGGGGGGGGAGGGGGGGGGGGGGGGGGGGGGGGGGGAGGGGGAGGGGGGGGGGGGGGAGGGGGGGGGGGGGAGGGGGGGGGGGGGGTGGGGGGGAGGGGGGGGGGGGGGGGGGGGGGGGGGTGGGGGCGGGGTGGGGGGGGGGGGGGGGGGGGGGGGGGGGGGGGGGGGGGGGGGGGGGGGGGGGGGTGGGGGGGGGGGGGGGGAGGGGGTGGGGGGGGGGGGCGGGGGGAGCGGAGGCGGCGGCGGCTGGTCGCTTAGGCGCGGCCGGGCGGGGGGTTTTTCTCATGGCGACTGTTCTGTGTATCTTCTCTCTACTCTCCTTCTTCTCTTTCTTCTTTTCTTCCTTTTCTCTGTCTTCTCTTCTCTTTTTTCTTTTATCTTTTTTCTTTTCTTACTCTTTTCTACTTACTTTTTTCTTCTTTTCTCTTTTCTCTTTTCTTTTCTTCTTTTTCTGTCTTCTTTCTTTTCTTTTTTTCTTTCTTTTTTTCTTCTCTTCTTCTCTTTTCTTTCTTTTCTTTTCTTTCTCTTCTTTTTATCTTTTATTTTCTTTTCTCTTCTTTTCTTCTTTTTTTCTTTTTTCTCTTTTTTCTTTTCTCTTTTTTTTTCTCTTCTTTTCTCTTTCTTTCTTCTTTCTTTTTCTTTCTTTTTATTCTTCTTTTCTTTTTTCTTCTTTTTTTTCTTCTTTTCTTTCTTTTTCTCTTTTTCTTTTCCTTTTCTTTTTCTCTTCTTTTTTTTTCTCTTTTTCTGTCTTTTCTCTTCTTTCTTTTTTTTCTTTTTTTTTTTCTCTTTCTTTTTCTTTCTTTTTTCTTCTTCTTTCTTCTTCTTTTTCTTTTTTTTTCTTTTTCTTTCTTCTTTTTTCTTCTTCTTCTTCTTTTCTTTTTTCTTTCTCTTTCTCTTTTCTTTCTTTTTTTCTTCTTTCTTTTTCTTTTCTTCTCTTTTTCTTCTTTTTCTTCTCTTTTCTTTTTTTTACTTTTTTCTCTTTCTTTTTTTTTCTCTTTTTCTTCTCTTTCTTTTTTTCTTCTTCTTTTCTTTTCTCTTTTTTCTCTTCTTTCTTCTCTTTTCTTCTTTTTCTTCTTTTTCTTTTCTTTTTTCTTTCTTCTTTTTTTCTTCTTTCTTCTTTTCTTTTTTCTTCTCTCTTCTTTCTTCTTATTCTTTCTTTTTCTTCTCTTTCTCTTTCTTTTCTCTTTTTCTTTTCTTTTCTTCTTTTTTCTTCTTTCTTTTCTTTTTCTCTTTCTCTCTTTTTCTTTCTTTTTCTTCTTTTTCTCTTTTTCTTTTTCTTCTTTCTTCTACTTTCTTCTTTTCTTTCTTTTTTTTTCTTCTTTTTCTTTTTCTTTTTCTTTTCTTTCTTTCTCTTTCTCTTCTCTTATCTTTCTTTCTTTTTTTTCTTTTCTTTCTCTTCTCTTCTTCTCTTCTTTTCTTTTTCTTTTTTTTCTTTCTTTTTCTTTTCTTCTTTTTCTTTCTTTTTTTTTCTTTTTCTTTTCTCTTTTTTCTTTCTTTTTTCTCTTTTTTTCTTTTTCTTTCTTCTTTCTTTTTTCTTCTCTTCTTTTATTCTTTCTTCTTTTTTTTCTTTCTTTTTCTTTTTCTTTCTTTTTTCTCTTCTTTCTTCTTTTCTTCTCTTTTCTTTTTCTTTTTCTTTTTTCTTTTCTTCTTTTCTCTTTATTTCTCTTCTTTTTCTTTTTTTCATTTTTCTCTTTTTTTTCTCTCTCTCTTCTCTTCTCTTTTCTTCTTTTCTCTTCTTTTTTGTTCTTTCTTCTTTTTTCTTTTTTCTTTTTTCTTTTTCTTCTCTTTTCTTTTCTTTTCTTTTTTTCTTTCTTTTTTCTCTCTTTCTTTCTCTTCTCTTTTTCTTCTCATTCTTTCTCTTTTTTTTTCTTTCTTCTTTTTTTCTTCTTTCTCTTTCTTTTTTCTTCTTTCTTTTCTCTTCTCTCTTTTCTTTTCTTTTTCTTTTTTCTTTCTTCTTTTTCTTTTTTCTTTTCTTCTTCTCTTTTCTTTCTTTTTTCTCTTTTCTTTCTTTTTTTCTTCTTTTCTTTTCTTTCTCTTTTTTCTTTTTTTCTTCTTTTCTCTTCTTTTCTTTTCTCTTTTTTCTTTTCTTTTCTCTTCTTCTTTTTTCTTTCTTTATTTCTTTTCTTTCTTTTTATTCTTTTCTTCTCTTTCTTCTTTTTCTTCTTCTTCTCTTTCTTTTCTCTCTTTCTTCTTTTTTCTTTTCTTTTTCTCTTTCTCTTTTCTCTTATTGTTTCTTCTTCTTTCTCTTTTCTTCTTTTTCTATTTCGTTTTCTTTTTTTCTTTCTTCTTTTCTTCTTTTCTTTTTTCTCTCTTTTTTCTTTTCTTTTTTCTCTTTATTCTTTCTTTCTTTTTTCTTTTTTCTTTCTTCTCTTTTCTCTCTCTTTCTCTTTTCTTTTTTTCTCTTTTCTCTTCTTTTCTTTTCTTTTTTCTTCTTTTCTTTTTTTCTTTTTTTCTCTTTTCTTTTTTCTTCTTTCTTCTTTCTTCTTTTTCCTTTTCTTCTTCTTTCTTTTCTTTTTTTCTTCTTTCTTTCTTCTTTCTTTTCTTCTCTTTCTTCTTTTTCTTCTCTTCTTTTTTTCTTTCTTCTTTTTCTACTTTTTCTTTCTTTTTTTCTTTCTCTCTCTTCTCTTTCTTTTTTCTTTTCTCTTCTTTTTTTCTTCTTTTCTCTTCTTTCTCTTTTCTTTCTTTTTTCTTTTTTTATTTTCTTTCTTTTCTTTTTTTTTCTTTCTTTTTCTTTTTTCTCTTTCTCTTTTTTTCTTTTTCTTCTTTCTCTTTCTTTTTTCTTTTTTTCTTCTTTTCTTTCTTTTTTTTATCTTTTTTTCTCTTCTCTTTCTTTTTTCTTCTCTTTTCTTTTTCTTCTCTTCTTTTCTTTTTTCTTTTTCTTCTTTCTCTTTCTTCTCTTTTCTTTCTTCTTTTTCATCTTTCTTCTTCTTTCTCTTTCTTTTTCTTTCTTTCTTTTTTCTTCTCTTTTCCTTTCTTTTCTTTCTTCTTTTTTCTTCTTTTCTCTTCTTCTTTTTTCTTCTTTCTTTCCTTTTTCTTTTTTCTTTGTTCTTCTTTTATTTCTCTCTCTCTTTCTTTCTTTTCTTTCTTTCTTTTTCTTCTTTTTCTTCTTTTTGTCTCTTCTTTTTCTTTTTCTCTTTTCTTTCTCTTTCTTTTTTTTCTCTTGTCTTCTTTTTCTTTTTTTCTTTTTCTCTTTCTTTCTTCTTTTTCTCTTTTTCTCTTCTTCTTTCTCTTCTTTTTTCTCTCTATTCTTTTATTTCTTTCTTTCTTTTTCTTCTTCTTTGTTTCTTCTTTTCTTTCTCTCTTTGTCTCTTTTTCTTTTTTTTCTTCTTCTTTTTTCTTTCTCTTTTTTTCTTTCCTTTCTTTCTCTCTTTTTCTTCTTTTCTTCTTTTTCTTTCTTTCTTCTCTCTTCTCTTCTTCTCTTTTCTATCTTTCTTATCTTTTTTCTTTCTCTTTCTTTTTCTTCTTTCTTATCCTTCTTTTTTCTCTTTTTTCTTCTCTTTCTTTTCTTTCTTTCTTTTCTTTTATTCTTTCTCTCTCTTTTTTCTCTTCTTTTCTTCTTTCCTTTCTTCGTTTCTTCTTTCTTCTTTCTTTTTTCTTCTTTTCTTTTCTTTTCTTTTTCTCTTCTCTTTCTTTTTTTTCTTCTTTCTTTCTTTTTTCTTTTCTTTTTTCTCTTATTTCTTTTTTTCTTTTTTTTCTTTCTCTTCTTCTCTTATCTCTTTTCTCTTTTTTCTCTTTTTCTCTCTTTCTTTATGTTTCTTTTCTTTCTCTTTTCTTTCTCTTTTTTCTTCTCTTTCTTCTTCTTTCTTTTTCTCTTTTTTTCTTTTTCTCTTTCTCTTCTTTCTTTTTTCTTCTTTCTCTCTCTCTTCTTTCTTCTTTTTTCTTTTTCTCTCTTCTCTCTTTTCTTTCTTTTTTTTCCTTTTTCTTTCTTTCTTTTCTCTTTTTCTTTTTTTCTTTCTTTTTCTCTTCTTTTCTTCTTCTCTTTCTTCTTCTTTCTTTTTCTCTTTCTTTTTTCTCTTTTCTTCTCTTTCTTTTCCTCTTTGTCTCTTTTTTTTCTTCTCTTTTTTCTTTCTCTTCTTTTTTTCTTTTCATATTTTCTTTCTTTTTCTCTGTTTTTTCTTTCTTCTTTTCCTTCTCTTTCTTCTTTTCTCTTCTTCTTCTTCTTTCATCTCTTTCTTCTTCTTTTCTCTCTCTTTTTTTCTGTTCTTCTTGTCTCTTCTTTTTCCTTTTTTTTCTTTTTTTCTTCTTCTCTTTTCCTTTTCTTCTCTGTCTCTTTCTCTTTTTTCTCTCGTCTTCTTTCTTTTTTTTCTCTTCTTTTTTTTTTCTCTTCTTTTTTTCTTCTCTTTTTTTTTTCTTTCTTCTTTTTCTTCTTTTTCTTTTTTTTTTCTCTTTCTCTCTTTTCTTTCCTTTCTTTTCTCTTTTTTTTTCTTTTCTTTTTCTTTTTTTCTCTTTTCTTCTTTCTTTCTCTTTCTCTTCTTCTTCTTTTTTTTTTTTTTTCTTTCTTTTCTTCTTTCTTTCTTTTTCTTTCTCTTTTTTCTTTCTCTTTTTCTCTTCTTTTTTTTTTCTCTTTTTTTTCTTTCTTTTTCTTTTTTTTTCTTCTTTTCTTCTTTTTCTTTTTCTCTTTCTTTTTTTTTTTCTTTCTTCTCTTTTTTCTTTTTTCTTCTTTCTCTCTTCTTTCTTCTTTTTCTTTTTTTTTTTTTCTCTTTCTTTTCTTTCTTTTCTTCTTTCTCTCTTTCTTTTCTCTCTCATTTTTCTTCTTTCTCTTTTTTTCTTCTCTTTTTTTTCTTCTTCTTTCTTCTTTCTTTTCTTCTTCTTCTTTCTTTTTTTCTTTTTCCTTTTTTTTTCTCTTCTTTTTTTCTTTTTTTTTTTTCTCTTTCTTTTTTTTTTCTTCTCTTCTTTCTCTTTTTTTTTTTCTTTTTTCTTTTTTTTTCTTCTCTTTCTTTTTTTTTTCTTCTTCTTTCTTTTTCTTTTTTTCTCTTTTTTCTTTTCTCTTTTCTTTTTTTTTCTTCTTTCTCTCTTTTTCTTTTCTCTCTTTTTTTCTTCTCTCTCTTTTTTTTTTTTTTTTCTTCTTTTTTCTTCTTTCTTTTCTTTTTTCTCTCTTTCTTCATTTTTATTCTTCTTTCTTCTATTCAATAACCATGCTATTCAAATACTACTACTCTCCAACCAATTAGCTCTTTTTCTTCATCTTCTTTCTACTTCTTTCATCTTTTTCAGTCTCTTTTTCTACTTCCTCTCCTCTCTTTTACTCATCTTCTCTCTCTTTTCTCGCATTTTGCTCTTTCTCTGTCTCGTTCTGTCTACTGTCATCTACTTTTTCTCTTTTCTCGTCCTCTATCTTCTTTGTCTCTCTTTTCTTTCTGTCAATTTTCTACTGTGTCCTTTCTTTTCTATCGTCTCTCGTTCTATTCTCTTCTATTATCTGTCTTCATTTTATCTCAGTCCATTTATCTCTCTCTTTCTCTTCTTTCTCTCTCTCTTTTCTTTTCTCATCTCTTCTGTTTCTTCTCTTCATATCTTTTCCATTCATCTCTTCTCTCATTCTCTCTTCTTCTTTTTCTCTTTCTCTTCTATCTCTATTCTTGTTTCTCTTTTCTTTCTTTATTTTCTTCTTCATCTCTCTTCCTTTTTTCTCTCTTCTTTCTTTAATCTTTCCGACTCTCATCTTTTGTTCTCTCTTCTCTCTGACTTCATCTCTATCATGTTTATTTCTTTATCTGATTTCTCTTTTCTTCTCGTTCTTCTCTCTGTCTTTTCTATCTTTCCCTTATCATTTTTTCTTCTCCTTTTCTATCCTTTTCTTTTTTTCTTCATCTCGGTTCATTCGTCTCTTTTATCTTATTCTTTCTTTTCTTTCTTTGCTTCTCTTCTCTGTCTTCAGATTCGTCTCTTCTCTTCTCATTTCTCTCTCTTTCTCTTCATCTGCGTTTCTCGTCGTTTTTCTCTTGTCACTATCCTGTCTGTCTCTTTTTTTCATTTCTGTCTCTCTCTCTTTCTTTCTCTTTTTCTTCACATTTCTTCTTCTCTCTTCTTCTTTCTGTATTATCTTTTTACTATCTTTTCTCTCTCTTCTCTCTCTCTCTACATCTCTTCTTTCTTCTCTCATTGTCTGTTTTTCTTCTCTTCTGTTTTCTCTTCCTCCATTTTCACTTCATTCTCTTCATCTCTCATTTCTTTTCCTTTTCCCTACATCTCTCTTTTCTTTTTCTCTCTTTCTCTTCTTACTATTCTTTTTCATTTTCGTCGCTTTCCTTTCTTTTCTTTCCCTCTCTTTCCTTTTCTTCTTTTTCTTGTGTCTCCTTGCTCTTTTCTTTCTTCATTCTTTTCAGTTTTCTCTGTTCCATCTCTCTCTCTTTCTCATTCTCTTTCTTTCTTCTTTTGTCTCTCTTGTTTCTGTCTTTTTTCTATTTATCTTTCTACTATCTTTTCTTTGTTCTCATCGCTTCATTCCGCTCTTCTCTTTTTTCTCTGTTTCTTCCTTTGTTTCTTTCCATTTTCATTTTGTCCTGTTTCTCTTCATTCTCTATCTCATTTCTTACTCTTCTTTTTCTCTTACACTGATCTCATTTTCACTTTTGTTCTTCTCTTCGTTCATTTCTATTCGCTCTTCATTTGCTTCTTTCTTCTCTCTATCCTTTTTTTCAGTCTCTCATCTTTTCTTTTTTCTTTCCTCTTCAACTATCATTTTTTCAGTCGACTCATTGAAACTCAATTGTTTAACTACTCTAATCATCATTTTCCATTTCTTTGTTGCGTATCATTTCTTCTTCCTTTTTAGTTCTTTGCTCTCTCTTCTTCTCTTCTCATTCCGTCTTTTTCTCATCTCTTACTTTCCTCTCTCTCTCTGTTTTTCTCTCTCTTTGTCTTTACTTCTTAGTCTTCTTTTCTCTTTCTCTCCAGACTCATCTCTCTTCTTTACTTCTTTTTCTTTTTATCTCCTCATGCTTCTTTCTTCTATTTTCTCCTTTCCCGTTTTGTCACTGCTTTCTTGTCATCTCTCTCTTATCTCTCTTGTCTCTCTTT
>CM076733.1:19101482-19253982 GCA_038501795.1 Pseudopleuronectes americanus | reverse complement strand
CAGCCTGAGTGGATCTCCTCTAACTCATGACAATAATATTCATAATACCAGGTTTTATATATGGCACTTTAAGAGTCATAGCTCCACCATCGCTCCTTTTAGATGAGATCTAACATTGACCTAATGATTCTGTTAGAAGCTTCTCGTCCTGATGGGTCATGAGGAACCGAACCTGTGGGATCCGGAGGTTTCCAGATATTCACTCTAACATTTATTCTATAAGGATGTGAAATCTTAATGTTAGGTTCCATCTTCATTTGCTTCAACCCAGTAACATTTACAATGATGCAGATGTTTCCTTTATATTCTGCGGATAAAAATATTATATCATCCAAGAATTTAAACTTTTATTCAGAGGACGAGGCTGAAATCTACAAAATATGACTCAGACATATATAGAGAGATGTGATGCTCCCAATAAGAGAAAAGGGATATTTGTCTGTTATGGAAAATTGTCATTTCAGAAATGGGTTAGGGTTAGAAATGTACTTTTATCAAAGGAAAAGTTCATTTGAAAGAAACACTCCCATTTGTCATGTGGAGCATCACTCATCTGGTTCACGTGGAGCAGCTGGTCTGGAGCCTGATGCAGATCCACTGGGTCCCACATGTTCTCACACCTCTGCATGTGGAGATCATCATGGGTTCAACTCTCCATGAGACAGAAGCTTGAAGCTCTTCATGCACTAATCAAGCAGTTTATTATACAGATGGAATAAATGAATATGTGTGATATTGAATCAGTGACTCTACCTCCTGGGACTCTCTGTGTGTAAACAGGAAGCAGCCTCATGAAGCCACTGAGCAGTTTGAAGAAGCATCAGCTGAGGAGAAGAACTGTCCATGAGCAGCTTCACACTTTATGAAACTATGAATTCTTCTTATGCTGAATTTTTACTTTTTATTATTTGTTTGGGTAATGAAGCCTGATAATCTTAGTTTTATCCTTTTTATGATTTTGGTCAGGAATGAAAACACGTCACATGACGGTTCATGTCCATAGGTCATGTGACGTGTAACTGACAGGTCTGTAACTGACAGGAAGTGTTACTGACAGGAAGTGTTACCCACACACACACACACACACACACACACACGCATATCCACAGAGAAACTCCTCAAACCGCCTCCCCCATTCCAAAGCTATCACCTCACAGTTTCACAGAGTGTGTGTGTCTGTGTTGCTTGTGTCTGCAGGGGGAGGGGGGGGGGCACAGACAGAGAAACAGTCTTTCTCTCTCTGTCTGTCTGTCTGTCTGTGAGAGAGAGAGAGAGAGGGGAGAGAGAGGAGGAGGAGGGAATGGGAGGATCAATATCTCATTTCAGTGCTGATCTCACTGATGATGGTTTCTCTCTCTCTCTCTCTCTCTCTCTGTCTCTCTCTCTGTCTCTGTGTACACACACACACACACACACACACACACACACACACAGAACCATAGTAACTTTTAAGGCAAGATGCGCTATACCGCACTGCCCCCCTGTGGTTCATAAACTGCACTGCAGCTCCTGTGTGAATATACAGTGATGTAGATGGTAAATGAAATTCAGCATGAGTTTGAGTTTTTAGGTGAACTATCCCTTTAAGAGGTCATGAGCACAGTCCTCCAGCAGGGGCGCTGCTGTCTCAGAAACCAAATAAGGAAATGACGTTCACCAGATGACGTCGTCAAGTTGCCGCAAATAGAAACGTGAGCTGAGACACGAGAGACCGGGGACAGAGAGAGAGAGAGAGAGAGAACCGGGACAGAGAGAGAGAGAGAGAACCGGGACAGAGAGAGAGAGAAACCGGGACAGAGAGAGAGAGAGAGAGAGAACCGGGACAGAGAGAGAGAGAGAGAGAGAGAGAGTACCGGGACAGAGAGAGAGAGAGAGAGAGAGAACCGGGACAGAGAGAGAGAGAGAGAACCGGGACAGAGAGAGAGAACCGGGACAGAGAGAGAGAGAGAGAGAGTGAGAGAGTACCGGGACAGAGAGAGAGAACCGGGACAGAGAGAGAGAGAGAGAGAGAGTGAGAGAGTACCGGGACAGAGAGAGAGAGAGAGAGAGAGAACCGGGACAGAGAGAGAGAGAGAGAGAGAACCGGGACAGAGAGAGAGAGAGAGAGAGTGAGAGAGTACCGGGACAGAGAGAGAGAGAGAGAGAACCGGGGACCAGGAGGAGACAGCTGACAGCAGAACAGGTCAGTGTTGATTTAAAAGTTTTAATAAAGTTGTATTCAAACAGAGGAAACTGAGCAGTCAGTGGTTAGTTAGTTAGTTAGTTAGTTAACAGCTAGTTAGTTAGTTAGCTGTGGAAGATGCTGGATTAGGTTCCATCTGAAGTCAGTGATCCAGATTCAGTTCACTTTACAAACACATACAAGGACAATTTGAGTTATAGAGGAAAAGTAGTTCAGTGTAAGAAATGATTTATAATGTTTGTGTCACAGTAAATGATCTGAGTCACATGACGAGTGCTGACAGCTGAGCTGCTGCTGAGACAAGCAGGTTGGACGGCCACCTGTCTGTCTCTCTCTCTCTCTCTCATCACATGGTTTGAACTGGTCACCTGACAGGATGGGGGACGTGGACGAGACGAGCTTCTACTCGAACGCTGAGGGCTACTGGAGGGACGTGTCCCCCACAGTGGACGGGATGCTGGGAGGCTACGGCAGCATCTCCAACATCGACATCAACGGCTCCAAGTTGTTTCTGCACAAGTTCCTCGGGGTAAGAACTTCTCTGTGCTTCTTGTTCCAGGAGCTTCTCTCCTGATAGAAGACACTGGAACGTCCCTCAGTCCTGACACCTGGGGACGAGTGATGTCTCCTCACCAGGTAGTTGGACACGCCCCTGAACGAAGCCAAGGAAGTTTAATATTTTACAGCTTAATCATATAAATAGAAAATAAACATTTAGTAAGTCCAATCAAGTCGAGCCTGTGTCTGTGGATCATGGAGAGGTGATTATAATAATCTGAAAATCAGTTTCACCCGCTAAGACAAAGATGGAATAAAGCTCTGGATCACGGTGAAGTTCTGCGCTGTTGAGAAGCAGCTCTGGTGTCTTCTTGCTGCAGGACGGGGACGGGAAGACGGGGACGGGCTGCGCTCTGGACTGTGGCGCCGGCATCGGGAGGATCAGCAAGCGCCTGCTGCTGCCGCTGTTCCGCACCGTGGACCTGGTGGACGTGACGCAGGAGTTCCTGGACAAGGCCAGGACCTACCTGGAGGAGGACAGCAAGCGAGTGGGACACTTCTTCTGCAGCGGCCTGCAGGACTTCGTCCCCGAGCCCGGACGCTACGACGTGATCTGGATCCAGTGGGTCATCGGTGAGTCTGCTCCTCGGGCGCCACGAGGTCTGAGGAGCAACCACGAGTTCTAACGTCTGCTCTGGTTTCCAGGTCACCTGACGGACGACCACCTGGTGGAGTTCCTGCGTCGCTGCCAGGGGGCGCTGCGGCCCAACGGCCTGATCCTCATCAAGGACAACATGTCGTACGAGGGCGTGGTCCCCGACGAGGTGGACAGCAGCGTGTGCCGTGAGCTGCCGATCGTCCGCGGCCTGGTGAGCAGGGCGGGCCTCCGCATCGTGCACGAGGAGCAACAGCTGGACTTCCCCAAGGAGATCTACCAGGTCCACACGCTGGCCCTCAGATAGACGCCGGGGGGGCCTCGCAGGTTCAAGGGATTTATGTGGACATGGCGTTTCTCGAGGCAGCAATCTATGTATGATGTTTCTGGAAGTGTTGTGCAGTGTGATGAGTTTGTGGAGCGTGTGCGTCGCTTCAAGCCGAGCATCACGCCTCCATCCAGCCCAACCCTTCCTGTTTTAGTCCCTCAGGTCAGAGGTCAGGTCGGCCAATCGAACCTGATGCTCTGTGTGAAACAGGTCAATCTTTGCTGTATGACATCACATCCTGTCTTGGAGCAGGAAGACTCACGAGTCTCCTGACGTTCTTCTTCCAGTTTCCAGAAGTGGAGCCTCTTCATCCCCCCCACTCCTCCTGAGGTTGACCCTCTTGACCCTCGAGGAGCTTCTCCAGGAGAACAGAACATCGTGCAGTAGATCAGCTTGAGGTGAAACGACCTTCAAACATTCAACTGATGATCAGATAACAAGGATTTCACCTCAGGAACCAGAGCTCTGGAGACATGACGCTGAATCTTTTGATACCTGATGTACTCTTTATTAATAAAACGTTATTAATTCATTGGCAGATTTTGAATGTTGACAGGTTGTGTGTTTTTTCTCTTGGAGCTGATGTGATGTTGAATTGTGTTGCATCATCAGGTTTTCATCTTCTGACAAAAAGTTATTAATGTCATGTTTTAAAATGTCACAGAGAAATGAATCAGAGGATTTGGGTTTTAAGATTTAATGAAGATAAAATTTACATTTAACTACACGAGGCAACAGTCAAATAAAACGTGTAAAGTTCAAATGGAGCCATTCCCCCCCCAGAAAATGTTTGATTGAATAAAGTAAATAAAAAATGACAAGAAGAAGAAGAAGAAGAAGAGGAGTCTTCTCCTCTTCAGGTTTTTATACTCCTGCTCTTCTCTCTAGCTTCAGAGAAGCGTCTCAGTCGGTTTCCTGATGTTCCAGCAGCTCAGACCTTCTGAGCTCAGAAGAAGCTGGAACCATGTGATGAAGGCACAGACCGAACTTTACCTTGCCTTGATTCTGGGTCACAGGCGACACGTGTCATGTGATCAGGACCAGGTCTCGCTCTGGAGTCGCCCCCCCCGCTCCATGGCCACCAGCATTTGCTCGGCTTCCTCTGAGGACACGCCCCCCTCCTGCTGGAACGCACCCTTCAACGCGTCGCTCACGCTGGCTGGCATCTGTTTAGCATTTCTGTCAGAAACAGAGAGATTCAGCAGCAGTGAGATACAGAACTCACACATGATGAAGTTTGTCAAAATGATCCGACCCATAAACGCCAGGTGCTGATGAGGAACCACATGGTCCTCGTTGGACGAGCAGAAGCTGAGAGAGAGAAGCTGTTAACTGCTCTGCTCAGTGAAGAGGATTCATGAGCAGGGAGAAAAGATATTCTCAGTTTCCAGAACGTTCAAATCTATAAAAGCCCTTCATTGATTCTACTGCTCTGCTGGTTGGATGAAAATGAACATTCAAGTTCAAACATAGAAAACGAAGTCAAGCAGAACGTCTTCACATGTGAGAAGCTGCTGGTGTTTCACTGGAGGACAGATTGTCCTTGTGGACCCGAGGCCGGTCTCAGGCTCACGGGTCTGGACTCACCCAGCGATGTAGAAGCAGCCTCGTTTATTAACGATCAGATCCCAGAGCAGCGCAGCGTTCTCCGCCACACGGTGCTGCACGTACACCTTCTCCTCCTGAGAACAAACACTCCGTCAGCTGATGTGTGTGTGGTGTGGGGGGGGGGCAGTGAACTCTGGTTGAGCAGATTTTACACTTGAATTATGTTTTCAGATTGACCATCACTCTCTCTCTCTTAGGAACTTTGAGGAATTTAATTCAAATCCCAATGTGCTGGTGACTGTGTGTGTGGGACCTGGTCTCGTGAGAAGGCCGTGAAGAGGGTCAGATGTCCGGCCTCCGTCATCTCCTCCCACTCTGACCTGAAGTAAAAGTCCTTGGACTGGGAGCGACAGCCGAAGAACAGGACGTTGGCTAAAGAGCAGAGAGGAGAGGAGAAGAGGATGAGGAGGAGGAGGAGGAGGAGGAGGAGGAGGAGGAGGACGAGGAGGAGGAGGAGGAGGAAGAAGAGGATGGAGGAGAAGAGGAGGAGGACGAGAGGAGGAGGAGGACGAGGAGGAAGAGGAGGAGGAGGAGGAGAGACGTTGAGGGGAGGAGGAGAGGGAGGAGGAGAGGAAGAGAGGATGAGGAGGAGGATGAGGAGGAGGAGGAGGAGGAGGAGGAGGAGGAGGAGGAAGATGAGGAGGAAGAGGAGGAGGAGAGGAAGAAGAGGATGAGGAGGAGGATGAGGAGGAGGAGGAGGAGGAGGAGGAGGAGGAGGAGGAGGAGGAGGAGGAGGAGGAGGAGGAAGAGGAGGAGGAGGAGTAGTAGTTCCACATGTGAAGTCAAAGTGGGAGCAGATCTCACCGGTCTTTCCCTCGGCGGCCCTCTCTTGTAACGCCGCCCTGAACGGGGCCACTCCGGTTCCGGGTCCGACCATGATCACAGGAGTGTCCTGCTCTTCAGGGAACCTCAGACTTCCCTTCTTCACCCACAGAGGAACACGCACGTCCCCTGAGCAGCGAGGGTTCACTCATTTTACAGTGGACCATCACATCAGGAGGATTTCATTCACTGCAGAACTTTAACTTTGTTGAGCTCAGTTGAAAGAAAATCGTTTTTTATTCCCCTTTTGATTTGTTATGAATTATCACATTTCAGAAAAGTCCCTGACATGTTGCTGTGAGCGACTCAGACAATCATCTGCTGCTTATTCAGATTTGAAACAAAGTCATGAGCCGGTCAGAAAGAGAATGTGCTCAGACCTTGTTCAGGGTCCAGGGAGGACAGCCAGCTGGAGCAGAGGCCTCTTCGTGGTTTAAACAACTTGGTTTTGTAGCGAACAACAGCTACGAGGATCTGAAGCTGGTTTGGATGAACCTGTGTGGAGAGACAACATCTCTGGAGGAGGGATTTCATCTTTCTACTCCATGAACAAACTTCCAGAAGGACATAGAACATCTCTTGTTGTTGTGAAGGATGAGTTACCTGGAGCGAGGAGGCGATGGAGAAAGACCGAGGCTGGATCTCAGGGAAAAGGTCCAGGAGATAATCCACTTTGAGTTCAGCTGTTGTGTTTGGGAAATCCGCCAAAACCTGCGGCGACACATGAACCTCAACACGTGGAACCAAAGTTATAGATATGAAGCCTTACACTAAATTTGATGTGCTGTTGTTAACAAACATCTGAGTAAAGCTGCTCCTCACCTCCAGCGCGGTGCGGCGCAGCTGGTTGCAGTAGCTGTGCAGCTCGGCCTGACCTGCAGCCGAGCTGAACTCCACCAGCTTCTCCCGCTCCAGCTCGTTGGTGGCGAACGTGGACAGCAGCTCGAAGAAGGAGCGGCGCGGCACAGAGCCGATGTCCAGGTAGCTCTCCACCAGGTGGCGCACGGTGCAAGGCTGAGGAAGTCTGGCTGGAACTGACAAGTCAAGAGGTTCAAAGATAAGTGGAATGAAGGAAGTCCCGGGTCACACGGGCGGATCATACCAACCTGCAGAGTTGTCCGTGGCTGTCAGCGTGAATCGGGCGTCTGGATCTAATCTCAGCAGTTGGCAGAACTGTTGTGTGTCTTCTGGTGCGTTACAGGGACGCATGCTCACCACGTCACCGGCACCAAACCTGCACAGCAACACTTTGTTGTGAAAAGGACACTGAGCTGGGACTTCACTCGTGTCTGTCAACGACTTCAACCTTTCACAAACTCTCTTTTCCTGCTCACTGTTTTGAAAATGAACCGTCGGACTGAGTCAATTCTTACTGGATGTTGGATCCAGTGATGTCAAACTCGATGTGCCTCACTTCCTGGAAGTGGGATGCGTCTGACACCCTCCTGTTGGACACCAGTCTGGCAGGAAAGGCCTGAGACGCCGAGGGGACAGTCTGCTCCGTGCTCCTCAGCCTGGGGTCGGCCTCCTCCTTCACATCATCCAGGAAGTGGAACATGTATGTTGGGGGGAGTCTGCCACACGAAACAACAACAACAAACTGTGGAGCCGACTAAACCTCGACAAAAAAACAAACAGGAAATAATGATCTGCTTGTAAAAGAGTCTGAACGAGCACAACAGGTGGAAACTCACGGTTCATCTTCCCTCAGTGGAGCCACGTCAGCCACCGACGGATACAAGAGCAGCACCTCCTCCCAGAAGGAGGAGAGCCACGGGTCGATCACAGCGTCCGGCCTGTTTCAAACAAGAGTTCACAGCAGCAGCGTCACGGGTTCGATTCCAGATGTTATCAAGCTTCAAACGTACACAACAAAACACATCCTATACTAAGATGGTACATTCTGTAAACGTGTCACGAACATGAACCCACAGAAATCTCAGTGTGACAGAAACTGAAAAGATGTGCGTCCATCATCTTCTACAGATTTGTAATTACTTTTGATTTATAGTTTTTTAATGATACAGTTTATGGTTAAACTGTAAAACTGGTTCGTGAGCTGCTGCCTCAGTTTCACATTGTGTTCGTCATGTTTTATTTAAAACCAGAAGTTAGTTATTTGGAGGATGGGGGGATGGAGTCGGCTGGACAACACCTCGCCCATTGGTCGATACTAGCTGTCAATCACACTGTGGTACCCACCCCCATTACTTCCAGTGCTTTATGGTCTGTTTGACTCTAAATGATGTTTCCTGATGGAGGTCCCTGCTCTCACCCCAGGTCGTGTTGGTCATCGACCAGCCCGACAGGAAGCAGCACGCGGGCCCCGAGCTGCACCAGACGCTTCTGAAGCTTCTTGGCCACGAAGTTGAACCTACGGACAAAAGCAGTTCAAGCTTTGAGCTGCGAGTGATTCTCTACGTGGACGAGAGAGGGGAACCAGTGGAGACGACTGACTTTGGATAGGACGAGTCCCCGAGACCCAGCACGGCACAGTCCAGCCGACTGAGAGATCCAACGGGTAAAGACTTCTTAAAGAGAAACCTCCAGAAGTTCTGTGGAAGGAAGACGTGCACAGAAAAACACGAGTGGACGTCAAACTGTCCCTTCAACCACCGGGACTAAAACATTCAGACTCACATCAAACGCTTTTCAGGAGTTCCCTACTGAGGATAGACACAGTAATATAACTATTTATCTTCTTCATTTGATATGTTGCCCATGGTTTGATTACCTTCATGTTGTCTGGAGCTTCTCCTTGTCCACTGGTGGCACACACGAAAACCACCAGGGGCTCTGAGATCAGGTCGGCCTGTTGGAGCAGAGGAGACACACTCTGTGATTTCAGGTGATTCTCCATCAGACTCCATCACTGCAGGGACTGTGAATGCGTCATAAGCCCACTGACCACGTTGTAACTATCCAGAGGCAGCACCCGGACCTGCAGCCACCTCCTCTGGGCCTGTCGGAGGATCCTCTGGGCCGTGTCCTGGGCGGTTCCAGTCTGACTCCCGTACAGGACCAGGAGACTGGGCTGCGACATCACGATGGATTACTAGAAAAGAGTTGTGTCCCAAATACACAATGTTGTGTTTCCAGTGAATAACACTTTCCTAATCTCCGGCTGCAGCGGGATATGAATAACACTGAGGTGAAGTAATCACATATATTAGTTAACCACTGAGTTTTAAACATGTGACCTTCAGACAATAATCCTGAAGAGGATTTCCTCAAAATGTGATTTCAGTGTTTCCATTGATCAGTAATGACTCTGGCGACAGATATTAAACTAACCTGTTGTGATATATTATTATTTTAAATTTACTAACAGAACAGAGAATACGTTAGTCATCATCAGACACTGTCGTAACTCTCTCGTCCACGTTGCTAACTGCTAACAGGATGGCTACGTAATATTGAATTGTGTATTTTCCGTCTGTATGTGACGTGTATAAAATATAAATATAGATATAAAATATAAAAACTACAAACCGCTGCTGCTCCAGAGTCACTGTTAAATAAAGTCTGATAATAAACAGCTGAGCGAGCACATCACTTCCGCATTCTCAACACTACGTCACACTTTACGGCAAAGCCTGATTCGACTTGTGATTGGACTGCGCACTAGTGTTGCGTTCAAAGACCAAAAGAAGCTCGGAAACTATAATGTCTATTCGTTCACAGGATGCAGCAACGAGCACATGAACAAAAACCACCTAGATCAGAGTAGCACCGCGGTGAGTGAGTACTGCAGCTCACCGGTGATTTTAACAACCACCAGACTCTGATACACGGTTTCTGGTCTGATAAGTCAACACAACTTGAACACACAAGTTCTTCTGCTCATCACTTGGATTTAAAGATATAAGAATCCGAGTAATGTCTGTTACTGTAGAAAACACACACAACACAAACTGTAACCAACACACACACACACACACACGCACACAGAGGATATATATATAACAATATATTATTATGTTACTATTATGTAATTGTCCTGAATCTGGTTTTATTTTGAAAGAAAGTGACACAGTTTATTTAAAAAGAGTCTTTTATTCTTTTAATCCAACAGAAAAAAAAACATTTAATCCAAAATGATCAAAGTGAGAGAAAGGGGCGTTTCCTTCTCTCCTCCAACGTCAGAGCTTAATTTTTTACAGTGTGGAGCAGGAAGGCTTCAGCTGAAGAAGTGAAAGTAAAAGTCAGATCCTGTAAAAAGCTCTGACACGAGACAACGTTTCCTTTCCACATCCACAGTTGAGTTAGTTTCCAGATCTCCGGAGACAAGATGCTCCAGATCGACTCTGAGCTGAAGTCTGGAGGATTCTGCTTTGAAAACAGCCGCAGGTGAGAAACTTGCTCCTGAAGCTGCTGACACGGACTCTGTTTATCTATATAACTATATTAACACTGCCTAACTATACATATATGCTGTGCTAGCTGTCAATCACCCTGTGGTACAACACGATGCTTTATGGTCTGTGTGACTCTAAATTATCATAATTCAATAAATAAACATCAGCTGTTTGAAGAAGACTTGAAACTAGAGACTGAGACATGAACTCCTGAATGTTCACTGACGTCATAAAGTGAGAAGAAGAATCACTTTCTATAGAGACTGCCAGAGGAGTCGCCCCCTGCTGGTCATTACACAGAAGACAGGTTTCAAGGGCATTGGCTTCACTTTCTGGATAGACATTATTATAAACAGAGAATGGATGACCCCCGAAAGTGAAGTCAAATTATCTGGATCGCCCCCTGGTGCCTGGCTGCAGTATAGGTCATAAGCCCCTCCTCCTCCATGTTAGCAGATGGGAGCAAACTAAAGAATCAAAGTAGACGTTAATAATTGTTTGTAAAGATGTTTCTGTCATTTCAGGTCGTTATCATCTCTCTGATGTTTGTTCAAGTTTCCTGTCAGTTTGGTTTGAATCAGTTATTTGATGATATAGAAACACGTGGAGACTGATTGACAGCTGAGGCTCACTCCTGATTGGACAAGACAGTGTATTGGCAGGTCCATGATATCATTTGCAGGGGGGGCCCTCAGCTCAGGGCTCACTCACTCTTTAGTAATTAAACACTTCTGTCTGTACTCGTCTGTCACTGTGATAAACCGTTCTGTACAGAACAGGATGTTAGTGAAGTTCCTGATGCTCATCATCATTTCCAGAAATGCAGTGTTGGAGTCCAACTTGTCGGAACTCGGCTTCAAAGCTCCCAGTGCCAGAAAAACCGGGACCACCATCGCTGGGATTGTTTACAAGGTGAGGATCTCCCTCAGAGACGTGCAGAGCGACCTGCTGCTCTTCAAACTGATCCAAGTGAACTGTGGACACGATCCAGGTGAGCTGAGTGTGTTCTGTCCTTGTCCCTCAGGACGGAGTGATCTTGGGAGCTGACACCAGGGCCACAGACGACATGGTGGTGGCCGACAAAAACTGCATGAAGATACACTACATCGCTCCAAGGATCTAGTGAGTGAGACCAGTTCGCTCAGCAGCTTCTTACAAGTTTTATTTGTACAGCCCTCATTCACAGATCCCAGTTTGTCTCATGGTCTTTAACAAGGTGAGACGTCCTCTGTTCTTCAACAAGAGTCAAACTACTGAAACCTTTAACAGGTGGAGAAGGTAGAAACCTCAGAGAATCATGTGAGGACGCGTCTCCCAGGACGGACACTAGTCCAACAGATGTCTCCTGAGTTTGAGTAACATCCGAAGAACTGTGTTGTGTGTGTTCTTTGCAGTTGCTGTGGAGCCGGCGTGGCAGCAGACGCCGTAGTCACCACACAGATCACAGCGTCCAACGTGGAGCTGCACATGCTCAACACCGGACGCCCCCCCCTCGTGGCCATGGTGACCCGGCAGATGAAGCAGATGCTGTTCAGGTTTGGTTTTTCTCCAGTAAACTGGGTGAAGGAGAAGAACTCAGTAGTTTCTGCTGCAGATCCAGTGAATTCAGGAGACATGTTGGTTATCGATGGTTTGAGATGTTGCGTGATGGTTTCCCAGGTACCAGGGTCACGTTGGCTCATCTCTGATAGTGGGAGGAGTGGATGTGACTGGAGCTCACCTGTACAGTGTTTACCCTCACGGCTCCTATGACAAGCTGCCTTTCGTCACCATGGGTACGGCTCCTGTTCTCAGTTTACTGAAGCTTTCACTTTTATTTCTTGTGATCAAAATGATCCAGGTTCACTCAGGACCAGGATTAAAAAGTCTACTACACAAAAACATCTGTTCTGTTTTCCAGATTCCTTTTCTGTGAAAAAAAACATATCTCTGTGATTTTTTCTCAAATGAATGCAACGCGTTTCTGTAGGAAACCAAATACGCCCAATAGTCATATTAGAATAAGAAGTGGATGTTTGACTGTGGTTTCAGGTTCTGGAGCTGCAGCTGCCGTCGCTGTGTTTGAGGACAGATTCAAACCGAAGATGGAGGTGAGACGATGAATCCAATAAACAGATGTGCATAAGAATATCCTAAAGTAATGCTGCTAATAAGACGTGGTAAAAGTCTGCTGTGTTAATATTCAACAATAATACAAAAATAACACACAAGTAAAAACACAAAATACAAATGTGAATCATCTGCACAGAATAAACAACCATTGTAAGATGTGTTATATATTAATCCTATAAGTCTGTTTATTTTGATATTAAGGTTGTAATGCCTCCATCACAAACATTGACCTTGTGTATTATTGGCTTGGTCATGTGCCGTGAGATGTAGAGGAAGGGACTGTGGGGTCAAAGGTCGACCTGTGGTTCAGTCAGTACCATAGAGTCACCTGTTGGTGTCTCTCTCTGTGTCTCAGCTGGAGGAGGCGAAGCAGCTCGTACGAGACGCCATCGCTGCCGGGATCCTCTGCGACCTGGGCTCCGGCAGCAACGTGGACTTGTGTGTGATCAGCGAGGCCGGAGTGAAGATCCAGCGAGGCTACGACCAGCTGGCGGTCAGAGGCCCGAGGTGAGCGTCCACCCGGCAGGCCGAGCTGCTGAGAGACAAGGAGCTCTGTGTTTTACTGTTCATGTACAAAGTGTGATCCTCCTCTGTGTTTCTTCCAGAGAGGGGAAGTACAGGTTCGATCCCGGTACCACGGCCGTCCTGACCAAGACGGTGACCCCTCTGACCCTGGAGGTGGTGGATCAGTGTGTCCTCGCCATGGACGCTGAGTGACACCTGCTCTGATCAGCTGTTTGCAATAAAAGCTTTAGTTTGTTAAATCACTTACATGAACATCAGTCTGTTTGTGTTTCTCCTCATGAAGTTAAATGTTCACTTCGGGTCTAACGAGCAACATTTGCATATTAAAATCAGTTGTAATGATTTCCACTTTCATTGAGTCATTTTTTATGTTTTTCAGTTTTATTGCAGAAACAAAAGGTTCATATCTGCGAACTATATATTTGCGTTAAGATGAGTAAGTTAATATGTTTAAAGAATCTGTCTGATCTCATCTGATGTACTTTATATTAAAAAGATAAATGTGGATTTAAACTTTCCTCAAATCACCTTGTTTCCTCCGGCTCCAGGGTGCGCTTCATCCTTACACCCGGAGGAGCCGGTGTCTCCACGCGACGTGCTGACGATATGACCGTTACGTTCCCGCCCCACTAAAGTTGTAACGATTAATTTTCAAGCGCTCTCGAAGGTCGACCCCGCCCCCTCCCTGCCTGCTGATTGGCCGAGACGGAGCAGCGGGGCCCTTTGAATCTGTTGTGTTTCAGGGAACTCGTCGCTTTCTTTTCGCTTTTCGAGGATTATATGAAGGATTCGAACCCGCGACCTCGTCCAGCTTCTCGTGCGAGTCCACTTCCGCTTCCCTGAGGGACCCGAGGTGCAGAGACATCACGTGATAAATGTAAAGCTGCTCTTTAGTGAGGTCACTCCGCGTGAAGCCAGCAGCTAACGCTAGCTGTTAGCATGTAGCCGTTAGCCAGAGAAATAAAACACGGGTAACGTGACTCGCTGAAATAATCCAGTTTAATCCAGTTTAATCCAGTTTAATCCAAACTGAATCTGGTTCACTTCAGGGGAAAGTTTGATTGTTTTTACATGAGACGATCCTCGTTCAATATGACCCATCTGGTGACCACAGGAGGACACACAGGGGCCCGGGGCTGTTAGGGGAGGAAGGTGCCTTGCTCAGGGGCACTTAGACAGTGGGAACAGATCCAGGTATGTTGTTTTTGTTGTCACTCCGTGGATTCGAACCAGAGACCACCGTCGGATTTTCTGCCACTAGTCCACCACCTCTCCGGACAGCACAGGGACAGTAGAACTACACTAAAGTTAGAACTACAGGACAGTAGAACTACAGTAAAGTTAGAACTACAGTAAAGTTAGAACTACACTAAAGTTAGAACTACAGGACAGGGACAGTCCAGTAACAGAACAGGTGCTTCACAGTGGCTCAGAGTCCATGTTAGGATTCGTGTCTGGAGCGTCTCCGAACCCGAAGCTTTCCTCTGGCTGAGAGGTGATGAGAGGAGCATTAAGATGAGAGAGGGGATCTGGTGTTTTATAGAAGAATCAAAAGTGTCTGTCTGTTTTCATTGATAAATCTTGAGACGTCCTCTGTCCTTCACAGTCAGACTCTGCTGCAGCGTCTTTCCTCTCGTGGACCGGACCTGTGTGTCGACAGAGATGCGTCCCGACCCCTCCAGCAGTCGTCGGAAGGGCAAAGCCCCTAAGCACCGCTCCGAGGTGTCGGCTCCGGGGACCTCCACAGGTCCCCGGAGGCGGACGCCTGAAGATGACTCAGCATCCTCCTGTATGCATGCTACAGTTTTATTATTATTAGAAAATAAATTCCACCTTTTCGATACAACAGGAAAATCTCTGTCCCCTTTAAAAGGTTTATCGGAACAAGTCCATACTCCTGAAGCTAAGATATTCCTCTGTCTGTGTTTTCCAGTCGCGCGTCCCGTGACTCCCAAGAAGAGAAGGTTCCGACCAGGCACTAAGGCCTTGATGGAAATCCGCAGGTACCAGAAGAGCACGGACCTTCTGCTCAGGAAGGGACCGTTCTCTCGCCTGGTGAGTCGCTTCGTCTTCAAACCACATGGAGAACATGAGCACTGGGGGTCATGTGGCACCTCAGGCCCAGCTGAAGCCTTTAGAACCCAGGGAGCAGTTTGAATGGTGAGACAGTGGGGCTGAAGCTTTGTGTGTGAGGACAGAGGGACAGACGTCTCTGAATGGAGCTCAGTATCCCTTTATACACTGAGACCTGGAGGAAAAGAAAATGGAACATTTTGGAATAAATCAATGTAGATAAAAGTCAGAATGGAAGCAGACCATTATGAACTAATGGATAATATTATTCAGCTCTATGCTTTGCACAGTGTAACATTGGTGAGATGGAACATTTACAATGAGAAGTGCAGTTTAACAGCAGAAACTTAAACTGTTGCTGTTTTGAAAAACACAAAGAACTTCCTCTTTTTGTTCAGGTTCGTGAGGTTTGTCAAACTTTCTCCAAAGATGCTCTCCGGTGGCAGGTTTACGCTATTCTCGCCCTGCAGGAGGTAAGAAGCTGCCTCCAGCACCAAGCTGACAAGCTTCATAGTGTCTACTTCCTGTCATCATTTTGAATACATTTCTCTCCTCCTGCATTGGTATAATTCAGATCAAGTTGATTAATATACGACGTATTACTCAACATTGAAGTGTGAATGTTTCTGTTGTCTGGCTCCCTGCTCCTCACGGCCTCAGGCTGCTGAGGCGTTTCTCGTCCTGCTGTTCTCGGACGCCAACCTGTGTGCGATCCACGCCAAGCGAGTGACCCTGTTCCCCCGCGACATTCAGCTGGCCCGGAGGATCCGCGGCGTGGACACCCTGTGAAAACACCTCAAGCATCAGGAACAAGATGCCTCCACCAGTTTAAACCTTTCACCTGTTTTTAAAAGCTTTCTGACATTTTACAAAATTTGGGTCTTAAAATTCTGGAGATTTTTTTTTATTTATCATCAGAATGACAAGTTCAGGTCCACTTAGGCGCCTTCAGAATTGTTGAAGAAGAAGGAAAATTGTCAATCACTCCTCTGTGGTGTATCGTTGACGTGTAAATGTTGCTCCATAATTCATGGAAAGTTATTTTCTTAATAAAAAGCCATTTTCTTCCTATTAAACGTGATGTGTTATTTTAATCTGGACTCCAGCAAAGATTTAATGTCAGTCGTTTTGTTTCTGTTCAACACAACAAGTGTAAATAACGATGCGTCTCCACTTCCTACATATCAATGAATGAATATCTCTGTAAACAAGATAATATCTGGTGTGTACATGTTTGCACTATACATATATATATATATATGAAAATATATATTTGTATCTTTATCAGTCCGCCTATGACGTATAAATATAATTAAGTAGAATCTGCCCCGCCCATACTGACTAACTAGCGCCTCCAGCAAGTGATAGATGGACAAAAGAGCCAATGGCGTTTCGTCTGGTCAAAGCTCAGCCTGTGATTGGACGTTTCATTTCCTGTTGTAAATAACATGAAACTGTGGGAAATCGTAGCTTCACCGCAGGAAACAGGTCACATGATATAAAGTGCAGCTCCGTCACTTCATCCCAGGCTCGAGGTGTCAGAGTCAGTGAGAGTCAAACACATTGAACAGGTTCACCGACAGCTTCCTCCTCGCGTCCTCGGGTTAGTGACTTCGTCTGTTACTCTCGTTTAGACGTTTATATCATACACAAGTGCTCGTTTCTCCCCTCCACCCTGTGGACCGTGAACGCAGCACAAACAGCCGACCCTGAAGTTGACGCGAAGAAGAAGAAGAAGAGGAGGAGGAGGAGTAAGAGGAAGAGGAAGAGTAAGAGTAAGAGGAAGAGTTGAGGTCGTTTCTCTGCTGCGCCCCGGACTCGGACCTGGTTCACATGTGGATGATGTGCAGCAACATGAGCGGACACACACGGAAGTAGCTTCCCGCGCCCCTGCCTCCATCTCCGGCTTCTGTGAGAGACTCCGTCGGGATGTTTTCAACCAACATGGAAACCAAGAGAGTGGACATCCCCTCCGGGGTCCTGGACGATCTCTGCAGGTAACACCGACGGGCACCGACGCTCACCGACACGGTCTCTTCGTGAAGACGTTTGATGTGGAGCAGAGAGGCAGCAGCGTTGTTGTTGTTGTTAGCTCAAGTTAGCTTAGCTTAGCTGCCGTTACACATTGTCTGTAGTTGTTGTTGGAAGCTTAGCTGCTGTTACACAGTGTCTGTAGTTGTAGTTGTTAGCTAACCTGCCGTTACACATTGTCTGTAGTTGTTGTTAGCTAACCTGCTGTTACATAGTGTCTGTAGTGGTCTGTAGTTGTAGTTGGAAGCTTAGCTGCCGTTACACATTGTCTGTAGTTGTTGTTGTTAGCTAACCTGCTGTTACACAGTGTCTGTAGTTGTAGTTGCAAGCTTAGCTGCCGTTACACATTGTCTGTAGTTGTGGGGTTGTTGTTGTTAGTGTCTTTAGTTGTCTGTGATTGGGTCTAGTCTCCTGGAATTGAAACCCGCACTATCTCTTGCTGCTGTCACACAGTGTCTGTAGTTGTCTGTGATTGTCGCTTGACCTCCCATCATGCTAACCCCTGTCTGTCCCCTGTCTGTCCCCTGTCTGTCCCCTGTCTGTCCCCTGTCTGTCCCCTGTCTGTCCCGTGCTGCAGCCGCTTCATCCTGCACATCCCCAGCGAGGAGCGGGACAACGCCATCCGGGTGTGCTTCCAGATCGAGCTGGCCCACTGGTTCTACCTGGACTTCTGCATGCAGAACACACCGGGGGCCCCGAGCTGCGGCATCAGGGACTTCGCCAAAGCTGATATCCTGACATGTGATCGAGGAGGTGAACGAGGAGGTGAACGAGGAGGTGAACGAGGAGGTGAACGAGGAGGTGAACGAGGAGGTGATCGAGGAAGTGAACGATTAAGTGAACGAGGAAGTGAACGATGATGTGAATGATGATGTGAATGATCGTGTCCCGTTTGAGTGGCGGCTCTTCAGGCTCTTCAGGCTCTTCAGGCTCTTTAGGCTCTTCAGGCTCTTTAGGCTCTTCAGGCTCTTCAGGCTCTTCAGGCTCTTCAGGCTCTTCAGGCTCTTCAGGCTCTTTAGGCTCTTCAGGCTCTTCAGGCTCTTCAGGCTCTTCAGGCTCTTCAGGCTCTTCAGGCTCTTCAGGCTCTTCAGGCTCTTCAGGCTCTTCAGGCTCTTTAGGCTCTTCAGGCTCTTTAGGCTCTTCAGGCTCTTTAGGCTCTTCAGGCTCTTCAGGCTCTTCAGGCTCTTCTTCTTGTTTCTAGTTATTTTCCTTGACAGACTGTGCACTTTTCCATCACTGTCCGTTTCTCCTGCCTCATGGAGAGGACGTGCAGAAGGTCCTGGAACAGTGGAAGGAGTACAAGATGGGCGTTCCGACCTATGGAGCCATCATTTTAGATGAATCTTTAGAAAACGTGAGTTGTATTTGCACACTCATACCTGACATAATGAAATAATAACGGTTCTACTTTCAGAGAGACTCCTGATAGTCGTATAATGAAGGGCTTCACTAGAGTTCACCTGGTGCTGTTGTATAACACCTCCCTCATGCTGAGGCTTCCTGCTGCTTCTTCTCTTCAGGTTCTTCTGGTTCAGGGATACCTCGCCAAGTCTGGCTGGGGCTTTCCAAAAGGCAAAGTGAACGAGGACGAAGCTCCTCACGACTGTGCTGTGCGCGAGGTAAGCTCCGGTTCTTTTCTTCACGTGAAAGCACCGAAAGCTGTAATCAGTGCTTTTAGTTCAAAGTTCTGTGGTTCTCCAGGTGATGGAGGAGACGAGCTTCGACATCAAGAATCGAATCTGCAAAGACGCGTACATCGAGCAGAAAATCACCGACCAGGTGGTGAGGCTCTACATTATCCCAGGAGTGACCAAGGATACGAAGTTCACCCCCAAAACCAGGAAGGAGATCCGGGTAGGAACCCTTCACTCAGACGCTTGCTCTACAGCTTTCCTCATCGCCGACACAATGTTTCACGATTCTCCTGGTTTCCTGTAGAACATCGAGTGGTTCCCTATCGAGAAGCTTCCCTGTCACAGGAACGACATGACCCCGAAGTCTAAACTGGGCCTGGCCCCCAACAAGTTCTTCATGGCCATTCCTTTCATACGGTGCGTTAGTTGAAGGGTTTTAATTGTGAATAAAGTATCGACAGGGTCGACCTCATATCACATTGTGCTTCTTATAGACATTAAGAAAGAAAATATATAAATATTATTTAGACCTATTCATTTCAACATCTTGGACTTACAGATTTATTTTATTTTATTAACTACTGTTTATTACTTAGTAAATTTCTCTTTTACCTCTTTCTTTGTACTTCCTGCTCTTATAGTTTTTTTAATTATAATTAATTGAATTTTTTTTTGCTTCCTTTTGTGTTTTCCTCATTTCAAATGTTAACTTAAATTTGCTGTGTGCATGAAATGAGTGGTTTTCTTTGCCTTTTTTTCTATAGCACGTTACATTACACTAATACATTAGTTTATGTATTGATAGATTCATATCATGTTTGCTCCGTCTATAGAAAGAGAAATGTAGAAATAACAATGTGCGGCTGCCTTGGTTCATCACAGTAGTGGATTAGAATTGATGACACACTTCCTACTTCCTGTCTGTACAGGCCGCTGCGAGAATGGATCAGCCGTCTGAAGGGCGAGTCGCCCGACAGCGACGAGGACTTCACCAGCAGCTCTCCAGGCAAACCTTCAGACAACGTCCGGTGAGGAGCTGGGTTCCTTCTCACAGAGAGCTATGGACATGCTTCAGCCAGTAGCTTCCGTCTGCTCATTGGTTTCTCACAAACCGTCGTCATCCTGATTTCAGAGAGACGCTCTGGAGGTTACCATGGCAACCTAGGAGTGGGGGGGGGGTCACCAACTGCTGACTGTCCATTCTGCTCAATAGAAAGTATCAACGTTGTGATTTTATCTTCTTTCAGTTCAAAATCCCGCCACCTCACCGGTACCTATGTGTTTCCTGGAAACAACTGGACTAAACACGTGTCACAGAAGGCTGCGGGCCAGCTGGGCCAGTCCGAGCCGAACCAGGTCAGACTAGACCGGTTACACACACTGTGCACTTCTTTTTGGTGCTTGGTTTATACTGGTCCTCAAGGGTTCTGATAAAATGGTCTGGTATATTTACTAAGCATTTGCGTTCAACTGTAGGAGTTGACAACCAGCAGCAGAAAATGTTATTAATGGATTCAGGTTCCATCTTTTATAAACTCTTAATTAAAAAGGTCAAATGATGCTTCATACTTTGCCCTTGACCTCTAATCCATTGGTTCCTAAAGGTTTATAGACCATCAAAAAACGATTTCCAACAAAAAAATGAAAGCATCAGACCTGAAGCCGAATGAGCGAGAGCTGCTCCTGACTCCTCTTCTGTATTCGGTAGAACCCAGCCTTAAAGAGCAACGGGAAGAAAACTCAGGACTCGGTCGTGAAGAAAGGAGCCATCGACAATGGAGCCAGCAACCAGCAGGTGAAAACCATATTAGTAAGTACCAAACTATGTTGGACCAGAATAAAGTTCAAATAAAGAAATGTACAGATTATTTCTGCCAGTGGATCGTTGACCATTTTTCAAACCCCTGTATGTAGAGTTAGTAAATGATTGTCTTTGATACATAAGTAATTCTTAAAGACAAGCAGTGAACTCTTCTATTATTTCTACAGAAGGACGATAAAAGACTTCAACCCAGACGACTGCAAGACAGCTTTGAGAGAAGTATGATTTACACAGTTACACTTTACTGACTATGAATCTACAATCTATTAACTCAAGTAAATGATCTACTCATCCCCTCGAACCGATAATGTGACAACATTATGTTCATATTTGGATTGTGTTGGAAAAGTGGAAAATGTTTTCCTGGTTCCAGATCCGCAGAATCCCTGTTATGGATATTTTTAAAATTTGACACTTTCACATTAAATGACCAGAACAGAGTGAAACACTTGGGGTCAACTGTAGAAACAAATATTATGTGGACAATTCAGTGATAAGTGCTGATTAAAAAAGCATCGGCATTTATCACTGAATTGAGTGTGAACATGGAGAAAGTTTCCTCCTTCAGCTGCAGGGGGCGCTGTTGATCTGTAACAGATACATCGTGTTGCATTGTGAGCTTAAGGGAGTGATATGATAAGAGAATAAGTTTAAATGGACATGGTTCTCCTGACCATCACATGAGACGATGCTCTAGAGAGGAAAGCTCTCTGGTTGTATAGAAGTGGTTCATGTGACGACAATAAACCAAATAGTTTTCCCTATTGTTCAGTTTCAGCTTTAGCTTGCGGAGATGAAATGCTAAGTGAACGTCCTCCACAACTGGAAACTGTTAAGAAGCTTTTCTTTTCACAGATGGGTCTGAGTGCAGCTCCGTCGACCTCAGCAGAGACTCTGAGCAGCTGCTCTCGTCCAAGACTTTCCTCAACTTCAGATTCGACAGAGAAGCCATCATGAAATGTTTTGACTTCTGACATGATGAAGCATTGTGCCATTCCTACAACAATATCCAAATATGGCCTCACTGTTGATGATGACAAACACAACAAACGTCCTCTTCTCTCACGCTCATCAAAAACCAGAACAAAAATCCAAACACAATTTTAATGCTAAAAGAGCATTTTGGTGGATTTTTCATTGTCAGGATCATCACACAACCAATCTAAGAATGGAAAATAGAAAGTCCATTTCACGTCCAATTCCATGGTTGAGGCAGTGTAGCACACAGAAACACATTCTCTCTCTGGCATTGACTTTTTAATTTCTCACAAGTCATATACACAAAAGGCAAAAATGCATTTCAATTTGCCTCAGTAGATACATTTTAATATAGTCAGCCACGAACTTCTGTACATTGTTGTAGATGTTTGCCTCAATTTGACCCACTTGTGTTTGCCAGTTTTTTAGCAGTCATGTTAAATCAATAATGTCCTGCACAGGTTTACGTGTTTAAATACCTGTTAAGTTTTATCAGACAAGTTCTCGGTTGTGTTCTTAATGACCCACGTGTGCCACAGAGTGGAGACGGCATGAAAACATTCAGACTCTTAACAGACCACAACTGTGAAGTAATTCACATATTCACCTGAAAACATGAGCAAAGGTCACTTTTCATAGAATAATGAACTGTTTCCAAAGTCTGTAAAGTTCAACCCTCTTAGAATCTAGATTCTGGATGTGAGTTCTTTGTTATTACTGACTGTACAGATGCTGGTCTCCAGTTGTCCTCACTGATGTTATGACTGTGAATAAAGTAAAGTCTGTTTTTCACTCTTGACAGTTGACTGTTAACTAGATTAACTAGTTTGAGATAATATTTCAGTCTCTGTTCCCCTGGAGAATGTCTTAATAACGCTGCGTCAATAGGAACGTCAGTGTTTTATGGTTTGTTAATTGTTACAGGAAGATGATCCTGAAGAGACGTCCATCACGAAACTCTTATTTAAAATCACTCTAGATCTAAAACGTGTGTAAGCAAATCTAGAAGTGATCTAGAGGCAGAGAAGTTCTGTAGTCTGGAATTAAGAGAATCAAGTACAACGTAATGTTTACAACTAATACAGTATTAGTTACTATACCATGTTTATTTATATTTATATTTGAAGATGGTAAATTGTCTTTGGCTCCAAGGACAAACTAGATAGATGACAAATAAAAACGTGTGTAAAACACTGAATCTGCAGAGGGGTAGCCAACTGACTGAATAAGTGATCATTGAATAGTTAAGTGTGTCCGTCCAGAAAAGACTGCATAAATACATTTACTGAATACTTTTATTTTGAAGGCTGGACGCTCACCTAACTATAACTAAACATCTGTATGATATCTATTTATCTGCTAATGTCCCAGATGTTGGTTTAGTGACACTAAACGTGTTAAATCAGAAGGATGTGAAGTTATTTTGATACTAAAGTGTAAATCATGTCGTGCCATACATCTAATTAATGCTGTTGGCACAAATACAGTGAAGATGTTTGTGTTCAATATTAGCAAGAATTGTGTGTTCACGTTTCATCGGGATCTTTAATTGTGAAGGAGATGAACCGGAGCTAGGTCCGTTGTTGGCGCCACTCACTGCGCGGTGCGCGCGTGATTGGAGAAAGTGCGCGTCTCCGTGGAGAACCGGGTAAAGAACCGGGTAAAGAACCGGGTAAAGAACCGGGTGAAGAACCGGGTGAAGAACCGGGTGTGTCTCCGTGGGGAACCTGGATACTGGGAGAGAGGGGCTCAGGTGAATGGGTGAGGTTCGCTCTGCAGGTGCTGTTCATTTATCTGCCGCTCGGCTAAGTTAGCCCAGACTAGCTGTGACTTAGCCCAGGCTAGCTGTAAATTAGCCGAGGCTAGCTGTAAATTAGCCAAGGCTAGCGGGGACTTAGCCCAGGCTAGCTGTAAATTAGCCAAGGCTAGCGGGGACTTAGCCCAGGCTAGCTGTAAATTAGCCCAGGCTAGATGTAAATTAGCCCAGGCTAGATGTAAATTAGCCGAGGCTAGATGTAAATTAGCCCAGGCTAGCTGTAAATTAGCCGAGGCTAGATGTAAATTAGCCGATGCTAGATGTAAATTAGCCCAGGCTAGATGTAAATTAGCCCAGGCTAGCTGTAAATTAGCCCAGGCTAGATGTAAATTAGCCGAGGCTAGATGTAAATTAGCCCAGGCTAGATGTAAATTAGCCCAGGCTAGCTGTAAATTAGCCCAGGCTAGCTGTGACTTAGCCCAGACTAGCTGTGACTTAGCCCAGGCTAGATGTAAATTAGCCCAGGCTAGCGGGGACTTGGCCTCAGCAGGTAGACCGTAGAATCACAAGTAGCCATTGAAGCTAATGCAGGTCAGGGGAAGCTTATTGTCCAGCGGCTGGTGAGAGTTTAAAAATCCATAACTTATATTTATTATTAAATGTTTTCCGGTTCTGTGTTGAATCTCTTCCGTGCTGATATTCCCGCTCTAACGACCCGTGGTGACGTATGGATTCAAGATGGCGGCAGGACTGCTCTTTTGGTTATTGCTGTATAATTACTGTTCTTGTCTCTTGTTATCACAAAGTGCTGAACTCATGTCTTCAGGAACACAAGCTAGTGTAGCGGCTCGTACACGCTCCAGCAGGTCAGCGGTTTGATCCCCATGTCCGCCTGCCCAAGTGTCCTTGAGCAAGTGACAGTTAATGAATGTTTGTGCTGTGTGAATCACTTGGGTGATTAACAGGGCTGGAAAAAGCACTATAAACATATTTTATATATATATTAACACCCAGTTACAATGGCCTCATGTTCTAAAAGATTAAGTGTTGTTGTGTTGCAGTGCATCATGTCGACAAATGCCATAAGACAGAGCCCGCCACCCCGAGATGAAGTTCACGTCAACGAGGAAGTGGAGATAGCAGTTAACTTCTGTCTGGAGAGGTTTCAGTTCAGTGAAGAGAGAGGTATCAACTGTTATTGTTCATTTTGTATCACAGAGCAGATCTGTTAGTGATGTCGTTCTGTCATGCTCACTACTCGTCCCAGTGTGAGGCGTTATAGAGTGTCATCACATTTCTCTTTCCCTGACCATCAGAGGTGGACCTTCCCTCCTGCTTCTCCGGAGCTGAGAGGGCTTATATTCATCGAGTGGCCCAGTCCCTTGGTTTCCTCTCTAAGAGCAAAGGGTAAGTTCCTCCACCAGCCGAAAAAACACTGACCGGCTAAAGATGAGCCGAGACTCTTGTGTTTAAACAAGTTTCTGCTTTCACAGCAGCAGCTTTCTTCACCTGCTAAGTACACAGTCAAGTGAGTTTCAACAAGTTCATTAATGGAAGACATTTTTCTGTTTCTCTTTTAGGAAAGGACTCCGTTGCTTCATCACCCTCTGGAAGAAGGATGGATCAGATAAAGCTCCTTCTGTCATGCCGCTCATTATCTCCCAGAAGTCCCTATGTGCCATCAACTCTCTGCTTCAGAAATTTCCCATCGGCCACAAGGGCCGCACAGATGTGCAGCACACTGACAAGAGTGGCACGTGCCGGCCTGCTCAGCGCTGTGAGTTTCACAAAGCAGAGCTTTCTGCAGTAAGCTGATTTCTTAATGTCATGCAAACATGAAACCCGGTTTCTGAGGTCAGAGAAATCCAATTCCCCAAAGTAGATTTTTCCTGGGGCAAGAAAACAGCAGAACATGTGTGTGTGTACCTTTTGTAAAATGTGTCTCATAAACACTGTGCTGGTCCCAGGTACCTCTGGCCAGAGATGGTGTTCACTGCCAATGTGCAAAGTGAGCGCCGGTCAGCGGGGGAGGGAGGACGTGAAGCAGGGTAATACAGAACAGTACAAGCACACCAGATGTGCATTGTGCACCTGCCCCATCCAGAAACAGCGAAGGCAACCATGCTGCAGCGGTGGGGCAGTATTGTTTGGTACCTACGGTAAAAAAGGAGTTCCGTGACATTTTTAGAATTTAGGTTAGACTTGGTACCGAAGTATCGGTTCTCGTGACATCCCTACTCTGAAAGTTACTACACTGGAATTAAGAGAATGAATAATAGCCTGAAGAACAACCCAACAATAGATGCATTCTACACTAAGCATTATTTTGCAGCACTTTTTTTTATATACAGTGGTATCAGGAAAAAAAATCAATAACATGACAGCAGAGTTTCAATCTTTTAAAATCAATGAGCCAAAACAAGTCCTGTGAATGGAACGACTCACTGTTCACATTTCCATTCTTTCCATGCAGTGATGTCGATTCACTTAGTCACACCATGCCCCTACTCCTCTGCATTCAGGATGCAAGGTCTACTTTGGTCCAGGCCATGTCAAAACCTTCTTATCTTCCCTCAGACAACAGTGTTGACAGATACAAGCCTCTTGGATGCTTAGACAACAGCGCCCCCTTTGTGCCTCCAAGGAGGAATCCTTCTGAGCTGGACCGGTTCCGACGTTCCCTACCGATTTATGAATCCCAGGACGACATCGTCCAGCTCGTCAGAGCAAACAGGGCGGTGCTAGTGGTGGGAGAGACTGGCTCCGGAAAAACTACACAGGTGGGTTTGTTCGACAGACAGGCAATCCTGCAACTACTGGACAAATTGACATGAAAGCTGTATCTGTTTGACCACTGTTCATTGTGCAGATCCCGCAGATGCTGCTGGATGATTGCAGCATGAACATGGAGCCCTGCAGGATCCTCTGCACTCAGCCAAGGTGGCTGGCCGTCCTGGTTGTGGCTGAACGAGTGGCGAAGGAGAGAGGGGAGAGTGTGGGCCAGACCGTGGGTTATCATATCAGACTGGAGTGCAGGTAGATGAGACAAGAATCTGTTATCTGTGATAGAAGGACAAAGCGACCTGTCTTACCTCAACTAACTACATCCAGATCAATTGATGGACAAACATGGGACGTTGAAGGACAAGTGCATTTGAAAGAATGAACATGTCATAGCAGCGGACACTAATGCATTCTGCACAGAACAACACGTTGACACTTATTAGATCAAAGTTATGTCCAACTTGAGTATTTTTTTAATAAAAAAGCTTGACTGTACGAGATGTTTTCTAAACAGCTAATAGAAGTAAGTAAAGATCCTCCCACTATCCAGAAGTGAATCTAAAATATCTGGGATATGAACGCTGACATCATTTGAAGCCAGAGTCTTTACAGTAGTGATCGTGGAGCAGTTTCTTGGTATCGAAGTCCCACCGATACACATATTTCACCAATCGCAAGATGGTCTCAGCTGTCAATCATGACGTCTTAGCCTGTTTCCATATAATCAAATAACCAATACCACAAACATGAACATACATCATACATAATCTATGGTATGTGATATATGTGCTCTCCTGTCTATATTAAGCTGTATTCTGAAAGTGACTCTGAACCCTTAGACACTGTCCGATGACACTGCTGACCTTCTGCACCAATGAAGTGCTTCTCAAAACATTGATGGCTGGAGAAGACTGCCTCAAAAATGTGACACATGTCATTGTGGTGAGCATCAAGACTTGAATATACAAGACACATAGAGTCAGACGTCTCTAACAACACTTTATGAAACATAGCTGTTGAAGTAGGGATTGTTCTTTGAAGGCTGTTTGGACTTTGAAGCCTTTTTTGTCTTGTGTTGTTCCCATCTCCCAGTTAAGACTTTTGTTTTGAACTCACGGATCGAACACACAGTGTTAAAGTGATTTGCTGTGTTTAAATAGGACGAGGTGAATGAGCGTGATGGTCTGACTGACGTCCTGCTGACAAAGATGCAGAGTGTTCTTCAGAACATCCCAACACTGAAGCTGATCCTGTCCACTGCAGCTCTGGATGTCGACTTGTTCTCCCAGTACTTTGGCCGCTGCCCTGTTATCCACCGTAAGCTACACTAACTAACTCAGTTCTTTGATTGAACGAACACTCGTATCAGGTTACATTATCTGGTCTGTGAGCTATGAGCGACGACTCCAGACTTTTATTGCAGACATGGGTTATGACGGAGAGACTTCTTGCCCAGGGAGATTCATAAAAAACCAAAGACCACAGTCGTCCTGAACGTTTATAACCACTGGTACAGACTTAAAAAGTCTTAAATTAAAATCAACAAAATTAAGGTCTCAAATTGACTATAAATTGGCTGCAAAGTTTTATATTGTGTGGTATAACTGGTAAGCAATTTGAGTTATCAAAGAACAGTCATATCATTTTGCTGTATCTCTTTATTAAAGACTTGTTTTTTTCATCTAGTCAAAGGACGACAGTTGGAAGTGCAGGAACTTTTCCTGGAAGATGTTCTGAAGCTGACGGGCTTCAGGAAAAACAAGCTCGAGACACAGAGAAGTACAAAGCTGTAACTTTATTATTCCAACGAGTCAGACTGAATGAACAATTTAAAAAAGGTCTTGATCACATATGTGTGTATGTCATGCTCTGGTTGTCAGAGGAGAAGCAGCAGACATGTTTGACCAAGTGGTGTAAGTTAGTGGAGACCAGGAAGAAACCGAGGAGCCCTGAGTCTTTCCCAGGCTTCGTTCAGGACCACAGAACCCTGGACAGAGAGGACGCCACCGCCACCAAGCTGGTAAACACACACACACACACACACACAGTGTAGCCAATCATAGGTTGTCTACCTGAACTCGCTCGCAGGCAGGAGAATGGAGAGGAGGGAAATTACAGAGCCTTACACAAACGGTTGCACACAGCTAAGCCTCCAGTCTGATGCTGGAGATGTATGTGGAGATTTGATAAATTAATCCAGCAGACTAATGTGTGATCAGGACAGGGCTGTCACTTTGTATTCACAATTCAAGAATTGTGTTTGTTTGATTCGCTCCAGAGTTTATGACACACACAACAAAGTAAAAGAGTTAAAGTGACCAGAACGATCCAGATTCATGATCTGACAAGAACTCTAGAGCAAATCAACAGACAGTCTACAACAGTCAGTTTTTAACAGTGGTCACTGATCTCCACATTGATTTGATCAGTGTGGCTCCCCCTGGCAGCACCAAGGAGCATTACTCCGCTGGTCAACAAGACACTGCTCCTCTGAGGTTTTCTAATCATCACACTTAGAGCTGATCTTCATAGAAACCTGTTTATGTGTTTGTGTGTCTGTATGGTGATTGTGTTTGATGTGAAACCAGACAGAGCTTAGTGTGTGATTCTGTGTTGTAGAGACAGAAAGACTGTGAACAGCTGGAGCCAGGCCTGGTGAAGCAGATGGACTCCTGCCTCTTCAACATCTTCTACAGTCAAGACCAGGACTCTTTCAGTCAGCTCTACAACCTCATCCTCTCCGAAAATGTAAACGGTAGGATTCTCCGAGTCGGTGTCCGCTCCTATTCACCGTTGATCATTTTATCCTTTTATCCTAATGTTGAAGCAGTTTTTCTGTTTCATGGTGAAACAAACAGAATATGTTGTGTTAACCAGTGAGTTTTAGAAGTGTTCGCGGGTGTACTGTATACTTTAACAAATGATCTGCAAACTAGTGATCCTGCAAAAATGAATATCGTGAGGCAGGTACAGAGTATGGAAGATGCGTTAGAATACGAAGCATTGAAATGTTTATTCTTGTAAGTAGTGGACTACAGGCACAGTGAGTTGGGGGCCACGGCTCTGATGATGGCGTCAAGCCGAGGATTCATGAAGCAGATGGAGCAGCTGCTCATCATGGGAGCTGACATCAACGTGAAGGCATCTAATGGATGGTAGGACATCCGTCAGGATAGAGTCATTCTTTTATTTGTTTTATATGTTTATTTCATCCTTTCTTGAACCTTCAGCTAGGGCTGTGACGGTAACACATGTGGTCATGTGATGCATACCGCGGGATTGAGCTCATTACTGTTGTCCCAGTAGGCCGATGAATGTGCTGCTCTGAAGAAAGATTTAACTCATTAAAGAAAAGTGTCCTTCATTATGTGGTGATCAGTGTTGATATCGTGTCGTCATTTCAAACAAATCAGTGTTTAAAGCGTCGCGGGTCAGAGACTGCAGTTCCCGTTCCCTCAAGGCCTGTCAATGATCTGAATATCTTTCATTTATTCACAAGGGGGGGTTTGTTGCTCTATTACCACGATGAGAACATGTCCACACCGTCACAGCCCGAGCTGCAGGACACGAGCACTGTGGAAGTAATGAGAAGGGAATGAGCCACACTGCTTTGGTCTCGTTTCAGGACAGCCTTAGACTTCGCCCAACAGTTTGAACACACAGATGCTGTGGATCTTCTCAAATGCTCCATGTGAGTGTAATGTCTACCTCACTGTGTGAAAGTGTTTCTGTGGAGAGATGCTTCAGTCACTCTCAGGAAGTTATTGTTCCATTAAGAAGCCTTTTATATTCTTTATGACTGAGCTTTTCCAGATGTATATATGGATGTACAGTCATCTCAGTCATGTGGGTTGCTGTTCCTGTGCAGTCCTTTGAGGGAGGAGAGCTCCCTGGATGAGTCCATTGGGGGGCAGTGTGTCACTGCAGAGATGAGCACTGAAGAGCATGAGCTGCTTCGACTGTACCAGCAGAGCTGTGGTGACGAGTGGGTGGACCTGGACCTGATCGTGGATCTGCTGCACTACATCTGCTCCACCACCTGTGACGGTGAGATCCTCAACTCATCTGCTGAGAGAGCAGCGTATTACACGTGTCACAGACAGGTTTCACTGTATGTGGGGGACATTGGGACAGTTACTTTTATCTGTCTGTCTTCAGGTGATGTCCTGATTTTTCTTCCGGGACACGATGAGATAGTTGGTCTCTGCTACCGCATCCTGCACGACGATAAGAGATTCTCCTCCCACTCTGAGAGGTACGTGAATATCAACTGTACATGCAGTGATGATCTATGGATTTTAACTTAGACTGTATTAAGATGGACAATATGACGCCCCCAAAACCGTGGCACCTTCATCCAGGACTTTTACATTTTATTTCTGGACAGTGGAAGGAAGTTTAAATTGTGTCGTCCATCTTTATTTGCAGTCTGTGGAATTGACTCATTCCTCGATTTATCTTGCTTTTAATAAACACTGTATTTTTTTATCATGGGCAGTTTGTGATGGTTGATTGTGTTGAGCGTAGTGTGTCTGATGGACGTGTGTTGTGTCTCAGGTTCCAGATCTTCACTCCACATTCAGAAGTTCAGACTCTGGAGCACAGGAAACTGTTGAGTGCCTCTCTGCCTGGTGTCAGAAAGATGGTGAGTCTGATGTCACAGGTAGCACTGACGTTTCCATGAATGATTCAGTCCACATCTCCCATAGGAACTTTTACCTTAGCCTTTCAACTTTAATTTACAAAAACTCAAACAAACGTTTGCTTGTTGAGATGCTCAAAGACATTTTTCTTCAGTCTCCAGCAGTTTCTTTAGGTTAAATTTCACATAGAAATAATAATATTACATATAAGTTATTGTTTGATTGAATAAAAACGGTTTGAGACATCATGATTGACAGCTGTGACTGGTTTGTGATTGGTCGAGCCCATGTATCGGTGGAACCTCGATATCGTTGCTCCACCTTCACTACTGGACAGACGCTGACGGCAAATGACATCATCAGTGTGATGGCAGCGTTTGAATCTGAGATCTTTTAGCTTCTGTTCTGGACAGTGGTAGGAAGTTATTTTAAGTCTATGGTCAGGACACATTTGACATTTGTTTGGTCCAATATGCCAGAACACAGGTGCTCAGATCTGCTGCAGTTTATTGGAGATGAATGGATGATGTATTTTTTACAGTAAACTTGATGTCACTGAATTTGCTGTAAAACTTGATAAAACTGGTTATTTCATCCACTCAGATCCTGTCCACTCATGATGCTGAGACGAGCGTCAACGATGTTGTGTTTGTCATCGACTCGGGGTTGGTCAAAGAGGTACAGTCCTGAAGAGTTGAATTTATTATGAAAGTGGAACAAACACGTGGTTATTAATTAACAAATGATTTTGATTCCCTGTTGTAGAAGTGCTTTGACAGCGTCAGTCGTTTGTCCACTTTAAAGACGGTTTGGATTTCCAAAGCCAGCGCTTTGCAAAGGAAGGGAAGGTAATTTAAATGATGTGCAAATCCTGTTTACTTTCTGTTTTATCTTAACAGATGATTCTTTAATTACCTGCTGCTGTTCATTGTTCACCTACTGATAAAGTCTCAGGTTTGAGTCATTGAAGTACTGAGCGTGTGTGGTGTCCACAGAGCTGGATGCAGCCGACCAGGGACCTGCTTCCACCTCTTCAGTCGAGTCCGGTTCAACAACATGCTGAATTTCCAGGTTCCACAGCTGCTGCAGATGCCTCTGCAGGTAGACTCACAGAGCAACTTTCATCCAATCCAGAGTGTCTCTTACTTTAAATTCAGCAGGAAGAGACAGAATAATAGCTGAATGCTACTTAAACGTGCAGCAGTTAGCTGCGATAATGTGTCCATGTGTTTAAGGAACTGTGTCTGCAGACCAAACTGCTCGCTCCCTCCTGTCCAGTGGCGGATTTCTTGTCCAGAGCTCCACAGCCTCCGCCTGCACATGTAATCACAGAGGCTGTGAGCATGCTTGAGGTATCAAGTACTAACAAATCCTCCGATAACCTAAGTATGATGTCGGACACAAATTACTACACTGAGTGACAGCCGACGCCTGGTAACGATTAACCTTAATTTGTACATGTGCAAGCAGCAACATAAACAATAGAACGTGAGGATTGACACACGTCATCTCACACCTGCAGCTGCTGCTGTGAACGACTCAAACAGACCAACAGCCTCCCCAGTGACAGCCTGGAGAAACCTCCACAGCATGCACCGGCCTCTGCAGGAGGACTCATTTATGTTGTCTTTTAATCATCATGTGGTCCTGCTCAGTTTCATCTGTTCATCCGTAAAGCTTCAGAAGACATTCACAAATACGAAATATATAAACACAGAGTGTTAATCAGTCTGAAGTATTACTGTTGGTTAACGGCTGAAGGGTTAATTATAAGCATCGCTCTCTCCTCAGGTTACAGGTGCTATGGACCAGAATGAAGACCTGACGGATTTGGGCTACCACTTGGCCGAACTGACTATAGAGCCCCACCTGGGCAAGATGGTGCTGAGTGCCATGGTGCTCAAGTGTCTGGACCCCATTCTAACCATTGCTTGTATGCTGGCTTATAGTGACCCCTTCGTCCTTCCTGCGCAGGGCTCTCAGAAAAGAGCTGCTCTGATCGCCCGCAGACATTTCTCATCCTGCAGCGTGAGCGACCACATGGCCCTGCTCACTGCCTTCCAGGTAGGCCTCCTCTGCACCTGCGTCCTCCTGTCCACATGATGTCTCAGGAACGCCTTTCGGAATTTCTTAAAATTTGGCATAAACCATCACTTTTACTCAAGGATGAGCTGATTACATTATTTAACAGATTGTCTACAACTGGCCATATTTTAATTATGTGGCATTATGAGGAATTTTCTTTCACAAGACAGCTTGTTAATGAGTGAGTTTTAATCATGATACAGTCAAGTTCCCTTGTCCATGTGCTAAGCATGTTTTTCCTCACATCTGTTGTGTGTTTGCTGTCAGGCTTGGCAGAGGGCTTGCTCTAACGGCAGTGAGAGATCCTTCTGCAAGAAACACTTCCTGTCCCACTCGACCATGGAGAAGATACATGGCATAAGGATACAGCTGCTCGCACAGCTCCGTGCTATGGGTCAGTTGTTCTTGGTGGTATGACCTCATCGAACTGTCTGTAATCTGTTGTGTCGTTATCACATTTCAAGGTCAAAGTATCCAATATGAAAGGAGACTGCTTATCTTCAGGTCGGTTTTAAAACTCTGGTATTAGCTCCTGTCTCTTTAAGGCCCCCCTCCCGATAAAGCACAGTCTGCTCTGATTCGCTAGTTTGACAAATCTGTTGTGATTGGACAACTACTTCAGCGCATGTAGGAAAGATTGGCCTCCACACTCAATTGAACTGGCTTTGTTTTGGGTCAGACTCGCTGCTAGGCGTGCATAACGCACAAAAATTAACAATGCCAGGGTCTTTTCTTTTCGTATATGTCTCCTTTAATAGAATCCCTCAACATCCCTAATTGTCTAGAGAAATCAATAAAACAAACAACCTTGAAATGTCCTGTTTGTACCCCAGGTTTTGTGCAGGCCCATGGAAGCAGTGACATAGTTGAATTGAATCATAATTCAGAGAACTGGGCTGTGGTGAAGGCAGCGCTGGTGGCTGGCATGTATCCAAACGTGATCCACATCGACCAGGAGACCTCGCTGATCTGCAGCAACAAGAGACAGATCCACTTTCATCCCTCCTCCGTCCTGAACCAGTTCAAGGAGGTACAGATAACCTCACACCTTTAAAGTCCTCCTCCAGGGAGAAAGGAGTTTTTAAACATGTTGGCATGCTGTATGATGAAAGATAAACTTTGAGCAAAATAACAACAAGTATTTCCACCTCAACTAAGGGTTAGTGATGTCACAGACCTTTGAAACCAATCCTGTCACGTGTGGGGGGGCTCACTGGCTGTGGTTTAATACATTTCGTAATAAATGTGATTTTAAAACCTTAATGTTTTCTATCATAGTAAAGTCACACATTTAAGTGCCTAGTATCTCTTTAAGCTTGTTTATTATCTTAAAAACCACATATTCTATCTAAGCTCAACTCTTTAGCCCTTCCGGCTAGATGGCCGTGGCTGCTGGATTTTAAAAGTCTACATTAAGTGGTAGAATCAGATTTAAACTCTGTTTTTAATTTCTTTTGTGTCTTGATGCTGTCAAGAAAACATCATCCAAATCGGGCGAGGCTCTTCCCACCGAGTGGTTAATCTGTGATGAGATCCGTCGAGGACAGAAGGTGGCCAGTGTCCGCTGCTGCTCCCTGGTGACGTCCATCACCGTGGCCCTTTTTGGAGGTTGTGCCTCTTTCCCCCTGGAGGAGCACACTGTGCCGGGAGCCGCTGGTGAATAAAGGAAAACATTGTTTGTAAAGTTTTTACAATCAATGTGAATTTAACTAAAGTTCAACCCCTGACGACCTCGGTTTAGACATGCTAGTTTTTCAGTCTTATATTTTGGGAATTTGAGGAATTAGTGTTTTGTGATTCGTGTCTTTTCTTAGCAGTGACCAGTGGTTTATGATTGGAGCTGATTTTGAAGTCTGTCTGATTCAGTGTTTGTTTTCAGCTTCTTCTCTGTCAGACCGTCCACAGGATGACAGTGACAGCGGGTCAGAGGACGTAGCTGAGCTCAAGGTAGATGACTGGCTGGCCTTCCAGTGCGAGTCAGAGGTGAGAGAACACCAGTCGATGCTCACTGTCCCTTCAGCCATTTAAATCTCAAACCTTAAGAGAGGTGCTGGAAGTTGTTGACCATCACAGCAGATTGAGCCACCTGGCCAATCAGAGCAGAGAAGGCTTTATCAGAAGGTCTTAAACAGATAGGAGTGTAAAAGTGTTTACGACAGAGGCTGAAAAGAGGAGTTGCTCTTTTGTTCTGTTGTTTCTTCTTCGCTCATTCTGACCCGTTGCTCTCGTGTTTATTTCCATCTTTTGTTCTTGATGTTTTGTGCTGAATCTTTTCTCACGTGTTCTGTCTGGTGTCATGCGTGATGTAATCAGGGAGCCAGGATGGTCCTTAAACTGAGGGAGATGTGGCAAAATCTTTTCACCTGGCGGACCAGCTTCCCTTCAAAGCCCTACAACCAGAAGGAGCAGACCATCCTGAAGACCCTGATTTCTGTATGTCACCTTCCTTTTGTCACCATCTGTTTGAGTGAAAAATGAGAGGTCATGTTTGAACTTGACATTGGAATCTGTATTTGACAGGTACCAGCTGAGGAGTGAGTCATGTCATGAGTTTTCTGTGTGCTTAACTTCACGTAATCTTCCTATGATGCACAGTATTACATTTACACTTGGTTCACGTGTGCACTGGAGCCACCTGCAGTTGCTTTGCTTCTATGGTGAACAGACAGCCGGATTTCTAGTCTGTTAACAACTCTTATAGTGCTTAACATTGTATATCTAACTCACACATTCACACTGTGATGAAACATTAGGAGCAGTTAGTTCATTATGTGGCTGTTGACACGATATGAATGACTGGAGTGCAAACCGATGTCCCTCAGGTGCTCACAGAGGAAGAGCAGAGGGCGGGCCTGCAGCAGCCTTCAGGGATTGGACAGCGGCCCCGGACCACTAAACCAGGGGAGTGGCTCCAGACCTCAGCGAAGAACTCCAAGTACAGCCCCCAGCAGACCACCAGCACCGGCCGTGACTAGTGAGAAGTAGTCTCACGACATGTTGTTCATAGTGTGTTTAACTGAAGAATCACATGAAAGGACACGTATACCTGTTCTCTTCTCTTAGTTTGAACACCTTCAGTCGTAGAGTCAAGTCTGTAGAACAAGACGGACAGAACGAGTTCTTTGTTAATTCCAAAGTGGAAACTTCACAACAACCTTTTCACCTGAATCATAAAAAACAAAGGAGCTAGATGAGAGAGAGGCAAATGAACTGACAGAGATTCAAGATGTTTATTTTAAACAAGTAAAAAGTAACTTTTGCCTGGAAGCCTAATATAAAGTTGTTAATAAAAATAAAGTTGTTAATAAAGTAATTAAAGACATCACAGAAATAATATTCGGATTAATTTACAATAACAGAACAATGTGTATATACAAAATATATACTGGAATATCGACAAGGCCCGACAGTCTCCTTATGAAATCAACATTTAAATTAACTAGTTCAAGATTTTTATTTGAATACTTAGAAATATCTTTATATGTCAGATTTATTTCATTCAGATCCATGAATTATTATCTGAGAAATAAAGGATGATGTTCTATCTCACTATGTTAAAGAAAGAGATTACGAATTCCTGAATCTGCCAGCAGAGGGCAGGAGGGCGAACAGGCTACTGGACAGAAATAATACAAATTTAAAATCATATGAAATCAAAGACTGAGAATTGGTGAGGTGGATATTGTTTGTGAAGAACATTAAGTTCCTTCTACAGGTCCACGCTGATGGTGAGAGTTGTGGAGGAGGAATTTAACTTACTGTCCTCATTTCCCTGCATCTCTCCTCAGGTCTGAAGATCGGCTCTGAGCACCTCTGGCCTCCTGCTCTGTGGAGTCAGACAGTTCCTCCAGTGCCACCTGAGACAGGACCACTGTTACTATGGTAGAGTGTTGGATTGTGGGTTGTATGTTGTGTTCTAGCTGTTTAGTGTTTTGAGTCTGAAATTAGTTTTTTCTTTTCTTAAACAGTTTATAAGTGTTTGTTTGATCCAGTTTCAGCTGCAGAAGTTTCTGACGGCTACTGTTTGATGTTGTGCTCTAAAGAGGAAATAAACTGAGTGGAAACGACTTCTCAACGTCTCCTCTTTTCTCCTCACGTCTGTTCTTCAGAAACAATCCAGAGAAACCCTGTGAGTTCCACAGTTCAATCCATTCAAATGAAATGTCAACTCATAAAAGTTGTGCTGTGATAATAATAATCTCCCAGTAGCCCCTCAGAGATCCATTCAGAGTCTGGGGCATTAACTTTATTAAGTACTTTACAAGTACTTTACAATAACTTTAAGAGGATTCTACTGTTTTCACCAAGATAATATTTATAAAACATAACAGCGGTTTTATTCTGTTTTTAGTGAATTCAAACTTTTCTTCCTCGGTGGTTTTCACCTGAGTGTATGAATGGATGCGCGTTGCCATGGACACGCTGCTCCGTGCCACTGCCGCGCCAGGAACTAACTTCACGACCTGATTGGCTCCTGCTCTCTCACCAGACATCGTACATGTCTCCCCATTGGCCCGCCGCTAGGGCTCTGGCGCGTGTTGCTGTTCCTTCGCTGTGATTGGCTGACGCGCTGCGGGACTTGGTAGCGCCGCATGTGCAGTGAGAGCTTTGATTGGTCAGGAGGCCAGGTGCTGTAGTTCAGGGAGAGAGGCTCCGTCTTATAAAAACAAGAGGAGCCGCAGAGAGCTGCGACCAGAGAGGAGACCTGTCAGTCAGCTGCTCCTCTTCATCAGCGGCTCCTCTTCACTCCTCAAAGGTGAGAACATGTTGTTCATCTAACGGGTAGAGCCCTGGAGGTGTAAGCTAACAGTGCTAACAGCTAACAGAGCTGACAGCCCGCAGTCCAGAGAGCTGCACAGGAAGCTGGTCCGTCGCTGTGTGTGGTCCGGGTTTGCGAGGCTGTTCAGAGCTCTAACTGTGACCGTGTTCCCGTCGGTGTCAATGCTCGTGTGTCGGTGTCAATGCTCGTGTGTCGGTGTGTCCGTCTAACGGGGATCTGATTCCGGTTCCCCGTCCCGGCTGGCTTCAGTTCCGGTAAATCCCGGTGCCCTTTCACCCAGTTTCTCTCTCCCGTATCTTTAACAGGTTTGTTTACCAAACTCAGTTTGTGTAGCAACGTGTCCAGAATAACGTGTAACTTGTCCAGTGTACCCTGTGTGTTGTTAACTAACGACTTGTGTGTCAGTACAGTGAACACGTGTATTACATGTCATACTCCTGGCGCTTTAACGGCCTGAGCTCAGATGTTAGCATGTCCCCGTCACCTTGCTGCTAGCTACAACCTGACTCCAGCTAAACATGCTAGCTCATTATCCAGAGCAGAGAGCAGACAACCGGAAGCTGAGGTGTGATGGACAGTTCTTCAGCCCGTCGCACTTTAACCTTCTAATGTTCTTAGAGCTGCTTAGGTCTGGGAGGTGTTACGTGTGTGTCAGAGTGTGTGTCTGTGTGTCAGTGTGTGTGTGTGTGTCCCTGCAGCTGTCAGACATGATATAATAATGAATCTCCTCCTCCTCCTCAGCTCATTCAAGATGCCTGGATCAGCTCAGACCAGTTGTATGGGACCATGGCCCAAGGACGTGGGCATCATCGCCATGGAGCTGTACTTCCCGTCCCAGTACGTGGACCAGACCGAGCTGGAGCAGTACGACGGCGTGGCAGCCGGCAAGTACACCATCGGCCTGGGCCAAGCTCGCATGGGCTTCTGCTCGGACTGTGAAGACATCAACTCCTTGTGTCTGACGGTGGTCCAGAGGCTGATGGAGAGGAACGGCCTGTCCTACGACAGCGTGGGTCGGCTGGAGGTCGGCACAGAGACCATCATCGACAAGTCCAAGTCCGTGAAGACGGCCCTCATGCAGCTGTTCGAGGACTCGGGGAACACGGACGTGGAGGGCATCGACACCACCAACGCCTGCTACGGCGGCACGGCAGCGCTCTTCAACGCCGTCAACTGGGTGGAGTCCAGCTCATGGGACGGTGAGTCAATGAACCTCGGCTCAGTTTATCTCCATATCTTTTCCAGAGCTGCATATTATTATATCAAATTATGATTTTTCAGTTGTAGATATTATCGCTGCTTTTGTTACCAACTTCCATCCAAACAACAAACCAGTTCTTTACATTCTCGCACTGGAAAGGCTGGAACCAGCTCATGTTGACAGTTAAAAATGATTAGAACAATAAAACTGTAATTACATGTTCAACGTGCCAGTTTCTAATGGTCAAAGTTACTGATTCATAACCAGAAATATCAAATCCTCACCCGAGCCTGGAAGCAGCAGATGTTGTTTTCTGATAATGAATCTGCAGAAATGTAAAGACAGATATTTAAAACGTTAGCGTTCAGACTGAGCAGTTTAATTAGTCTTTTATGTTGGTTAAGGAAAAGTGTTATGTTTCATATTAATGAAATAAACCTGACTTGTCAGCATATTGTTGACTGTGTGATTGTGTCCTGTGACTGTGTGCGCCTGCTGATACTTTGTGTGTCAATAGATTTTCTTGCTGTCTCCTCTCTGCAGGTCGTTATGCGTTGGTGGTAGCGGGGGACATCGCAGTCTACGCAACAGGAAGTGCACGGCCCACAGGGGGCGCTGGTGCAGTGGCCATGCTGGTGGGACCGAACGCACCTCTGGCCTGTGAACGAGGTCAGTGAACTGACCTCTGCTTGTTGACTTATTGATAAGCCCCCCCTGTCGTCTCCCTGATCCCATCATCCTCATCCTTCCTGATCAAGTCACTGACCTGTGATTCAATCAAGGGCAGAGCCCAACAGAGTGAAACGTGGATATTGGTCAGTATTTTAAAAAAAAGATCAATAAACCTGATTTTAAAGAATTGTCTGTGGTGCAGGTCTGCGAGGAACTCACATGCAGCACGCGTATGACTTCTACAAGCCTGACCTGCTGTCGGAGTACCCTGTGGTGGACGGCAAGCTGTCCATCGAGTGCTACCTGGGGGCCTTGGACCGGTGCTACTCAGTGTATCGCAACAAGATCCACGCCCAGTGGCAACGAGGTGGGTGTGTCTTCATCTTCTTATCACAGCATGCGCTTTGGTCAGGTGGAGGTAGCGTCCCTCTGGAGAGTCGAGTCCCTCTGGAGAGTAGAGTAATCTGGAGAGTAGAGTAATCTGGAGAGTAGCGTCCCTCTGGAGAGTAGCGTCACTCTGTAGAGTCCCTCTGGAGAGTAGAGTCCCTCTGTAGCGTCCCTCTGGAGAGTAGCGTCCCTCTGGAGAGTAGCGTCCCTCTGTAGCGTCCCTCTGGAGAGTAGCGTCACTCTGGAGAGTAGCGTCCCTCTGTAGAGTCCCTCTGGAGAGTAGCGTCCCTCTGGAGAGTAGCGTCCCTCTGTAGAGTCCCTCTGGAGAGTAGCGTCACTCTGGAGAGTAGCATCCCTCTGGAGAGTAGCGTCCCTCTGGAGAGTAGCGTCCCTCTGGAGAGTAGCGTCACTCTGGAGAGTAGCGTCACTCTGGAGAGTAGCGTCACTCTGGAGAGTAGCGTCACTCTGTAGAGTCCCTCTGGAGAGTAGCGTCCCTCTGTAGAGTCCCTCTGGAGAGTAGCGTCCCTCTGGAGAGTAGCGTCCCTCTGTAGAGTCCCTCTGGAGAGTAGCGTCACTCTGGAGAGTAGCGTCCCTCTGGAGAGTAGCGTCCCTCTGGAGAGTAGCGTCCCTCTGGAGAGTAGCGTCCCTCTGGAGAGTAGCGTCACTCTGGAGAGTAGCGTCCCTCTGGAGAGTAGCGTCCCTCTGGAGAGTAGCGTCACTCTGGAGAGTAGCGTCCCTCTGGAGAGTAGCGTCCCTCTGGAGAGTAGCGTCCCTCTGTAGCGTCCCTCTGGAGAGTAGCGTCCCTCTGTAGCGTCCCTCTGGAGGTCATGTCTCCAGCAGCAGAGGTATCTAGAGGTGCTGCTGCCGTCATGTGCTGAGTTCAGTGTTGGATGGATAAGAGCTTAATGAGCTGAGTGGTTTAGTTGTTGCTGTTCTAAGAAGTTTACTTGAGGTCAGTGAGCATGATGTTTAATCAGATGAGCCTTTCACCTGATGTGTCAACATGTGCATTATCTGACCATATGAATAAAAGCATATTATAAAATGACACAAGCAGCACTTGATGTCCAGCTCCTCACTTCAGACTGACCTGTGTTTCCGTGACAACAGAAATACAACGCCCATCAGCTCTGAGTCCTGCTCCTGACCTTTAATTAGTGAGTCTGTCCCGAGCCCTATAGGAAAGGCCCACCTACTCAGCCCACGACCTCTGACCTCTACCTGACTCATCTCAGTGTCCAGCGAGGATTTGATTTTGGTTTCAAATCATGAAAATCCTCCATAGCTGAGCTCAGTGCATCGATAGTTCATGGAGATCGGACACATCTGTAAACACAGACGTGTAAAGTGACGTCTGTGTTCTCTGCAAACGGAGCGAGACGTGTTCGATGTCCGGTGTGAACAGACCAGCGAACACTGTTCCCATGGTAACGCTCTGTAACTCACCTGTGTTCTCCTTCTCTTCTGGACAGAGGGCTTGGAGAACCGCTTCAGCCTGGAGGACTTTGGTTATCTGGTCTTTCACTCCCCGTACTGTAAGCTGGTGCAGAAGTCGTTGGCCAGACTGATGCTGAACGACTTCCTGAGCCACCCGAGCCCCAACACCGAGACAGGCCCCTTCACCGGCCTGGACGCCTTCAGGTACGCTCAGAGGGACACGGAGTTTAGATGCTTCCAGGAAACAGACCTGTTGACCATAGGAGCAGTCGTTCTGGAAAGCAGACGTGTTGAAGATGGATTATGAAGTTCTGTGTTGCTGTGTGTGCTTGAACGACAGAGATATTCGACCAGAAGAAACCTACTTTGACCGGGATGTGGAGAAGGCCTTCATGAAGGCCAGTGCCGATCTGTTTGAGAGGAAGACCAAGGCCTCGCTGCTGATCTCCAACCAGAACGGAAACATGTACACGCCCTCCGTCTACGGCTGCCTGGCCTCGGTCCTCGCACAGTACGTCTCGGTGTCATCTCGTGCACTACTCTCGTGCACCTTGTACAAGATGCTGTCTGATGGAATCAGTGTGACCGTGAGTTTGTTGCCTTGTGTTGCAGACACACACCGTCGCAGATGGCAGGACAGAGGGTCGGCCTTTTCTCCTACGGTTCAGGATTTGCTGCGACTCTGTATTCTCTCCGCGTCACACAGGACCACACCCCCGGTGGGTCATCACACAGACATTATAAGATGGCAGAAACTAACACTTGTGTGTTCCTCCATGTGATATGTTTTGTTTTGTTCCAGGATCGACTTTGGACAAACTGCTGTCGAGCCTGAGCGACCTGAAGGTCCGCCTGGACTCCAGGAGGAAGGTCTCACCTGCCGTCTTCTCTGAGAACATGAAGCTGAGGGAGGAGACGCACCACTTGGGTAACGACCCCGCTGCTGCTGTCCCACTCACACAGAGCCAATCACCAGCCGGTCTGTCGGGACGTTCTCATCAACTCTTTAAAACCTCCTTCCACTCTGTCTTCACAGCCAGCTACGTCCCCCGCGGCTCGGTGGACGACCTGTTCCCAGGGACGTGGTACCTGACGCGAGTGGACGACAAACACCGGAGGGAATACGCCCGCACACCTCTGGACCGCGACCTGCCGGCTGAGCCCGAGCTGCTCGCTCGCTCCAACGCAACCACAGAGGTACGGAGCCAAGAAGCCTTCACGCAGTTTCCTGATCTGATCATCATGTTTTATATCGAATTCATTCTTAAAACTCAATAATATAGAAAACTACATTTTGTGCGTTTTCCTCTCCAGCAGCACAACCCGAGTCCGGCCAAGAAGATGCCTCGCATCCCCGCCACCGGCCCTGAGGCGGCCGTCAGCAACTGAGAGCGTCCGTCTCCATGGGGTCACAGCCCGGGACTGTCCACTCCAGGTCAGAAGAGGCCCCCCCCCACTTTATCATAAATTCAACTTCATTAGCTCGGAGCAGTGTGGAGACGGCTGGACATCCCATCATGCCCCTGCTGGCCACATGTGACACTGTCGGACAGTAGGAATTAGTTTTATTTTAAAGTTGACATTTTTACACGAGCTCCCTTTTGCATTTGTGCAAAACTGGACAGTTGCTAATCTGGGAGCGGCTCAGGCAGATGTTTGTGAAACAAGCGGACTTCCTGCTGGCAGCTGGCAGCCGGCGACAGGAAGAGGAAGTGGACATAATTAACGTGGCTTCAGGCCTCCTGCTGATTAACAGAGAGGGGGGGGGGACACAGACGGCCACAAGGTTCTGCAGTTATAGTATTTATTCTAGAAAGAATAAATACAAAGCAAACCTGAATGAGAGCCCAGTCTGCAGGCCTCTTAAGAAGTGGTCCCCCCAGGTGGGCCACATCCCTGCTGAGGGTCTGACTCCGCCCACAGGAGCCTGACACACAAACACAAGCACACAACTACAGGGTTGTCACAGGTCTTATATTCTGTCTTTTCTTTGGTTGTGTAGATTATAAAATACAGAGTCACTCAGTGGAGCTTGAACCTTTTGACGACAGTCAATCAAGTTAAATGAACCCAAATCACAATCCATCATAGATATCAGTGCTTTAAATGTCAGATTATTTTTTATCAATGTCCATGAATTGTTCTTTGAGGAATCAAGGAAATTAACATTTTACTTTCTTAAAGAAAGAGAAGAAACTTGGATCAACGAGTTCTTTCTCGACACGTCTTTGTTCAGAAGTTTGTTTTCTCAACAGACGGAATCTTAGTAAACAGAACCTGCTCCAGGAAATATAACTGAACTTAATCCTCATATTTGTCTCTATTTTTTTTAATGTTTGTCCAGAGTAGGGGATGGTGTGAATAACATGATTGTATTGGATATGATTTGCTATGAATTGTCTTTCCAATGCCAGTACATGTGTAGTAACAGGCACAGTTCATTGTATAGATGTCTGTGTCTACAGAACGCTGCCATCTTGTGGTGATGATGTCATTTGCAGTCAAGAGTCTGAGCAGTAGTGATGATTGGGTGGAGCCGGGGTATCAAGGTCCCGCCCATACATAAACTCAACCAATCAGGAGTCAGCCTCAGCTGTCAATCATGACGTCAACGCCTGTTTTTATATCATAAAATAACTGATTCAAACCAAACGGATCAGAAAGAAGAACGAGTTGAAATCACAGAAACATCTTTACAAACATTTAACGGTTTGGTCCGTGTCCCATCTGCTAACATGGAGGAGGTTTATGAGCTATACTGTAGCCAGACACCAGGGGGCGATCCAGATGTTTTGGCTTCAGTATTTAGAGCTGTCATGTCGTCCATCTTTCTTCACAGCCTCTGATTGGCTCCTGTAGGTGGGCGGAGTCAGTCGAGAAGCCTTTCAACACGCGAGTAAGAATCGTGAACACGTAGCTTTTCTTCCAATAATGTACAGAAATCATGTTTATTGTACAGTCCGGCTCGATCACGTGATCTGATCCATGATGATGATGATGATGATGATGCTGTTTCACGATGAATGAATGAGGCAGATGAATTTTATCGCTTTGTGCAAACGTGTAGATTCTGAATAAATTAACTTTAAACTTGTGCTTTTGCTCGTGTGATACATTTTTTCACAAATAATCAGATCATTTGAAATAAACCATGTTTTCACACCTGTTGTGTTGTTATTTACCTTTTTGTGTTTGTCATGTTTGATATGAACACGCAGCTCCCAGTTCAGCTGCAGAGCAACAACCATCTCAATCAGTTTATCACATGTTTGTTATCAATTGTTATATAACACAATTTAGTTGCCCGGCCTGATGTGCACATCAACACACTCAACAACAAAACAACACAAAGACAAAACATGGATTCAATTCTCTGTTTCATTATTAATAAGATTCATCAAATGTTTAATTAAACACAAACTTCACCCGGGGAAAAAAACATGAAACTGAGAAAAAATGTGACATTTATTCATAAAAATCTATGACAACTTTTAAATGAAATATATTGTGTGAGAACTGTGACCTGCCCCCTCCCTATGTCCACCAGTAGGTGGAGCCAGAATAAAGAGACAGAATGTTTGAAACTGTTTGTTTGATAGATAGATAGATTATCATAGCAGCCGGTGCATTTGAATACAATAAAATACAATACAATAGAATAAAATAAAATAAATGTTGAGGTAGAAAGAATAAAAACAGAAACACAAGATAAATAGGTAGATAAGGTCCAGTGGCAAGATGATGGTCATAGTACTGATGATATGATGTTATTGTTAGACAGTATATACAAATAGTACAGTATATATAGTATTTAATATAACATAATATATCTTTATATATGATAGTAATTATACCAATATAATAGCAGTATATAGTAGTAATGGCAGCAACAGTATATATAATAATAATAGTAAATATAAATATAATATGTACACATGTATAAATATGGGTATATAGACTTATATATACAAAGAATATACAAAGAGTATGATATAATATGATATGATATATAGTAGAGGTATAAATATAAGTATTTGACTATACAATAGATAATATAATATACTATGAGTGTAAGAATATGTAGACAGAGTGTGCAAAAGACAATATTATTGTATAAAATGATATATAGTATCAATATGGTTTATATTCACACATATCACATATGATGTGCAGTGAGTGTTCCAGTATATGGAGCGGAGTGTGGTACAGGGTGCACAGTGCAGGAGACAGGTCCAGTTAGTGCAGTTCAGTGATGGTGGCTCTGACAGAGGTAGAGGAGCTGTACAGTCTTATTGTTCCTGTAGCGTTCCTTAGAGCAGCGGGTTGAATGAGTCTGAGGCTGAAGCTGCTCCACCACCTCCTCCACCACCTGCTCCACCACCTGCTCCACCACCTGCTCAGGTTGAATGAGTCTGAGGCTGAAGCTGCTCCACCACCTCCTCCACCACCTGCTCCACCACCTCCTCCACCACCTCCTCCACCACCTGCTCCACCACCTCCTCCACCACCTCCTCCACCACCTGCTCCACCACCTGCTCCACCACCTGCTCAGGTTGAATGAGTCTGTGGCTGAAGCTGCTCCTCAGCTGTGTTGTGTGGAGGGTGAGAGGGATTGTCCATGATGCCAGCACCCTGTCCTCCACCACCTCCTCCACCACCTGCTCCACCACCTGCTCCACCTCCTCCACCACCTGCTCCACCACCTGCTCCACCACCTCCTCCACCACCTGCTCCACCACCTCCTCCACCACCTGCTCCACCACCTGCTCCACCACCTCCTCCACCACCTGCTCCACCACCTGCTCCACCACCTCCTCCACCACCTCCTCCACCACCTGCTCCACCTCCTCCACCACCTGCTCCACCACCTGCTCCACCACCTCCTCCACCACCTGCTCCACCACCTGCTCCACCACCTCCTCCACCACCTGCTCCACCACCTGCTCCACCACCTGCTCCACCACCTGCTCCACCACCTCCTCCAGGAGCTTAGAGCCAACCACAGACTCTGCCTTCCTGAAGAAGAAGAGATGCTGATGAAGAGACATGAGAAACTTATTACGTTTTATTGTGAAAGGTTTATTGTAACAAAATGTTTATAATAACATGATAAAGAGATAGAGAGATAGAGAGAGAGAGGAGGATAGACAGAGAGAGGGAGAGAGACACAGACAGGGACAGACAGAGGAGAGAGAGAGAGAGAGAGACACAGACAGAGACAGACAGAGAGAGGAGAGAGAGAGAGAGAGAGAGACACAGACAGTGACAGACAGAGGAGAGAGAGAGAGAGAGAGAGAGAGAGAGACACAGACAGAGACAGACAGAGAGAGGAGGAGGCTCCACACTGACCCCGCCCCTCTCAGGTGGGAGGAGTCTGATCAGAGTCAGTTGAACTGTGTCCGGAGAAAAGAGTCGAAGGAACGAGGAGAGAATCTGGAACAAAGACTGACAGGTGAGAACATGGAGAACCCACAACACACAGGGGACACACACAGGACACACACAGGACACACAGGACACACCAACTCCACTCAGGACACACACAGACACACTAACACACTGAGCTGCTCTCAGCCTGAAAACTTTCCACCATGTTAGAGAACAGACTGTGACGTCACCACAGGGCGATGTGGAGGCAGGAAAAGTTACACACACACACACACACACTGTGTGTTAGTTGAACGAACCGAGGGGTTGTGTAACTCTGCTCCATTAGAAACAAGTTAATGCGTCCGCTATTTTCATTCGAGGTTTTATTATGTTGTGTTGTGTGTGCGTGTTGTGTAATTCTCTGGCACAGTTGCGTGTTTTCAGCAGTGACACTACCCGGTTCAGGGTGTGTTAACTTGTGTGTTAACTTGTGTGTTAACTTGTGTGTGAGGTTATGCAGCAGCAGAAAGTAAACGCAGCCTCAGGGTGTGAATTCCTGCTGTGATGTGGTGAGCGACACGTTTACTGAAGCTGCTGTCAGTGACACACAGACACACACACACAGACAGACACACACACACACAGACACACACACACACACACACACACACACACAGACACAGACACACACACACACACACACAGACAGACACACACACACACTCTAATAAAACATTCAAACCAGAGTCTAGGTTCTATGTTCAGCAGGACACTTTGGGACGTGAAGGATTCTGATCAGTTTGGTGATTTGTTCCAGCAGCAGCTCCTCAGGTTCAGGAAGCAGAGGATCATGGGTAATATCCAGTGGGAGGTCACAGTCAGAGACAACACGTTGAGACACAGAGTTCCTCATGTGTGGCAGCAGGGGGCGCTGGTAAAGGGACAGTGTTGCTTTAAAGAAAGTGATGGAATCATTCTGGATCCAGTTGTGTCTCCAGTGTGTGTGTATGTGTGTGTGTGTGTGTGTGAACCTGCTGAAGAACAGGAAACCGTTTCCTGGTCTCAAACAGAAGTTGAGATGTGTGTCTGTGTGTGACTGTAACGAGGAGGAGCTTTGTTGTGTGTTTAACGTCAGAGTCTGATCCTCGTGAACGTGGAGCAGCTCCTCGACCTCTGACCTCAACCTAAACCTGTCAGTCAGTTGTTGTACAAGTTGAATAATATAATTCATGCTGTACATTGTCAATATGAACAACCTAGTATTGTGTTGTGTTGCTTCAGTGCTGAGTTTGAGGGGTTTGAAAGTGAGTCCCCCTGCTGCTGGTCTCTGGTAGTGCAGCTGGGCTCTCACACCAGTTAAGGGAAGCACTGTTCATTCCAGCCATGTTTTCACTCGGCCTTATTTGGTCAAGTCAACATGTGCGGCCGCTCCCCCCCCCCACAGGAACTCATTTGTTTCTGCTGCAGCCGCCCGTCAGGCCCGTGTCATTACTCCACCTGCAGCTGCACTTCAACAGCCCAGTGTGAGCGGCTGCTGCTGATTGGCTGACAGCTCCACGACTGGTTGTCACACACACGCTGTGGTTTGCTGAGCTGCTGAAAACAAACAGCTCGTTTCCCCTCGCAAACACATCTGTGACCTGATGGAGACCAGGAAGTGCAGCCGCCTCACAGAACAGGCGGGGCTGCAGGGGAGGTCTGATCTGTGAGTTCTGCTTCACTTTGTAACTTCGGGACCAAAGAATCCAGTCTGACAAGCTGGACTCTGATTGGTTTGTAGACGGCGTCTGACGTGGGTGTGTTGTCAGTTTGGGGGGGGGGAGTGGGGGGGAGTAGTAGTAGTAGTCTTTCTGTTTGAATGGAGGACATAAATGAAGCGCTCCATGATAACATCATGATGGTATCACTAGCAGCATCAGCACCTTCAGTACACTACAGTACTCCATAGTACTCCACAGTACTACCGGACTCCACTGTACTTCGTAGTACTCCACAGTACTACAGGACTCCACAGTACTACAGGACTCCACACTAGTTAAAATGCACCAAATGAACGTCCTCGTGGTTCAAACATTATATAATCGGAGGTGAAGACTTCTTCTTCTTCTTCTTCTTCTTCTTCTTCTTCTTCTTCTTCTTCTTCTTCTTCTTCTTCTTCTTCTTCTTCTTCTTCTTCTTCTTCTTCTTCTTCTTCTTCTTCTTCTTCTTCTTCTTCTTCTTCTTCTTCTTCTTCTTCTTCTTCTTCTTCTTCTTCTTCTTCTTCTTCTTCTTCTTGTTCTTCTTCCTGTTCTTCTCTTGTTTAATGCTGTCTCTTTCAACTGGTCTTATGTACTAGATGTTGGTGCATTGGTCTGGCCCGTGGTCTGTGAGAGTATTTTAGTGCTTTAATAATACATTTGATGAAATAGAAATAGCTTTATATATTGTGTACTCCGGCCAGCCTTGTTTTCCGTTGGGCGACTTCCTGTGAGTTGAAAACAGTTTCAAAGTGGAGCTGAGATGTTATCTTCCTTCTGCCAGAGAATCCCTCCGTCCTCACGTTCCTCTTCTCCACTGGGATTGGCTGCACTTAGTTCCTGCTCGGGCTGCCAGTGACATGAGGCTGAATAAAGCCTCCCTCTCTTCTCCTCTGTCTGGCGCTGGTATTCCAGAGGAATGCTCAGTTGAATTCCTGTGCAGGGCTGGAGGCAGCGAGCAGCTCGTCTCTCTGAGGCTCATGTTGCTGCTAAAACCAACCTCATGTGAGGATGAAGGGCGGCAGAGCCAGGAGAGAAACAAAGACAGGAACATTCTCTCAGGCAGGTCCAGAAAGCTGTCCACAGGCCAAGGTATAAAATTAGATTCAAAACTACACACCACTGTAAAGAAAGAGGTACGGGCGCCGCCATCTTGCATTTGTGACGTCATTTACAGTCAAAGTCTGAGCAGCAGGGATCGAACAGTGGAGGCGTGTTATCAAGGTCCCGCCCACACACACTCTCAACCAATCCTGAGTCAGTCAACAGCTCAGAAACCATCTTTGACAAACTTTTATTTAACAATTATACATAATTACATTTCATGTGTAAGCACTTTCTCAGCACTCGAGTTCACTAACAGGCAAAGATAAAAACCAAAAGTAATCAAAAGATCAATTATAGGATCAGAAAATAAAACATGATGTAGTTTGTCCAAATGAAAACAACCGGACTGAATGTGCCAGTTTAAATAGACGGGATTTGAAACTGGAGAGAGTCAGTGTTCCGGACGAGTTCCAGAGGAGGGGGCCGAGCGGCTGAAGGCTCTAGATGCCATGGTGGTCAAGCGGGCAGGTGGTACAGTGAGGTGGATGGTAGAAGAAGAATAGAATCCTCATTTAAAGCTGAGGGTCATTTGGAAGATTCTAAAAAACTTCATGTGAATGTTGAAGCAGAAAGAAGCAGAAGTTCTTTTCTCTGGGATTCATCATCAGCTGCTTCACACTGAGCTCCTCAGGTCTCTGGATCTTCTCTGGATCTTCTCTGGATCTTCTCTGGAGGATCACACTCAGTTCCTCCTCCTCATGAGCTCCTGTATGAAGTCTGAATCCAGGATCAGAGTGAACAGCAGAGGATCCTCCACTGACTAACTGAGTGAGTGGGGGGGGAGGAGCTTCTAACACGGGACACACACATAGATGTGAAGAGAGTTTGTGGTGTCAGGTGATGTAAACATGATCACATGACCTCTGCAGCAGAGGGAACACATCACTTCCTGTCTCTGGATTTCACCTGCAGGTCTGAAAACAGCTCGTTTGTGACCCAGCAGAAATACTCCGAGCATTTTCTGTTACTAAGCAACCAACTGAAGCGTAGACAATCTACTTCCTGTTTACATCACATGACCAGTGTAGGTGAGAGGTCATGTGACGTGTGGATAATATTTCTGATATGGAGCTAAAACAAATTGAGGATTTATTGTGAATGTGACAGACAGGATGCTTCAAGCTGCAGCTGGTGGTGGAGGTCGTGGTTGATTCTGGACTTGAAGACGAACTGATCTCACGAACACGCTTATTATTATTATTGTTATGATCAAATGATGAGGTCACAGATCAGTTGTTAATAAGCTCGGGGACAGAAGGCTCCTCAGGCCGGTGCAGCAATGAGAGCTTCTAACATTCAGGGGATTTTAGTGATATCTGAAGATCTGCAGCGTCACATGTTGGACGTCTCAGCCTCTGCAGAGGAAACGGCTTCAACACGATAAGTTCTGTAAGTTCCTGAGCAGCAGAGTGTGGTCGGCCTGGAGGACGAGAGGAGGACGAGAGGAGGACGAGAGGAGGACGAGAGGACGAGAGGACGAGAGGAGCTCAGTATCTGACGGCTGCAGCTGGGAGGATGTTGGTTGTCAGGGCGACGGTGACTGTGGAGTCGGGACTGATGGGAACACGTCAGGAACACGTCAGGGACACGTCAGGGACACGTCAGGGACACGTCAGGGACACGTCAGGAACAAGTCAGGGACAAGTCAGGGACACGTCAGGAACAAGTCAGGAACACGTCAGGAACAAGTCAGGGACACGTCAGGGACACGTCAGGGACACGTCAGGAACCCGTCAGGAACACGTCAGGAACACGTCAGGAACACGTCAGGGACAAGTCAGGAACACGTCAGGGACACGTCAGGGACACGTCAGGAACACGTCAGGAACACGTCAGGGACACGTCAGGAACAAGTCAGGAACACGTCAGGGACACGTCAGGAACAAGTCAGGGACACGTCAGGGACACGTCAGGGACACGTCAGGAACACGTCAGGAACACGTCAGGGACAAGTCAGGGACACGTCAGGGACACGTCAGGGACACGTCAGGGACACAACAGGAACAAGTCAGGAACACGTCAGGAACACGTCAGGAACACGTCAGGGACACGTCAGGGACACGTCAGGGACACAACAGGAACCCGTCAGGGACACGTCAGGGACACGTCAGGGACAAGTCAGGGACACGTCAGGGACACGTCAGGGACAAGTCAGGGACACGTCAGGGACAAGTCAGGGACAAGTTAGGGACACGTCAGGGACACGTCAGGGACACGTCAGGGACACGTCAGGGACAAGTCAGGGACACGTCAGGGACAAGTCAGGGACACGTCACAAATTCAGTTCAGGTCTGAAAACAGATTGAGACAGATTCTAGTTTGTGATTGGCTGCAGGCTGTGGTGAACTCTTCCTCATTTCTCAGTCAGTGCAGTGATTAGTGTTGTGACTCCTCCTCTTCAGGTCCAGGATCATCTCCCTGTGTTTAAACCTCTTTATTCCTAATGGAGCAGACAAACGTCTTCTTATCTGCGTCCTCACAAACAAACGGTCTCCGGCTGCGGTCGGTCTCCAGAGCTGATTCACAGCTGGAAGGAAACAACATGAGAAACACTGACATGTCCTTTTATGGCATGTGAGCGCTTTTTAAACAGGAAGTGACATCGAGTGAGAGGGGATCTCACAAGAGAGAAGATCCACTGGCACTGGACACATACACACACACACACACACACACGCGCGCGCATGCACACACACACACACACACACACACACACACACACACACACACACACACACACACACACACACACACACACCATTAAAGGGAACCAGCAGCCTGAGCTGGGAGGTTCTTCCAGCTCCAGACGTGTTGCTGCAGATAAAGAGTCGACCTCAGCATTAGAACCAGACTCGGCTTGTAAAGTATTTGTGTGAACTGACTTCATTTCACCTGGTTTGAAGCTGAGGCTCTGAAACTGGATCTTTTCTGCACAGACTGGACGACTGGAGGATTCTTGAGTTTCCAGCTCCTTGAAGCAGGAAGTTGTTGTTTGTATGATCCTGTTTAAATTTAAAACGATACCACCTCTGAGCTCATCCCTCCACAACACTCTCCTCATGAAACACAGTCCTTTAAAACTTGTTTAAATGTAACCTGGTTTTTGTTTGTTTTTCATTTTTCAGCCAGAGAAGAACTCCAGAGCTGCGCATCTGATTGGACAGGAGGGCTGTCACTCAAACAGTGTTTCACATCAGGTACTCCCCTTCTCTCTTCTTGAAAACACTCAGGTAAATGTCAGAGGAATGAACCTGATCAAAATAATAGATGGACTCGTGGAGGAACTCATGTTGAAGGAGAAAGACTCTTCTTCTCTAGAACTCTCCTGTTTGTCTGTTACTACCTGGAATTCACTCTGCTAGCTGCCGCCTGAGATCTGACCCGGTTGCATCCGGCCGTCATGGAGCCAGGAGCCCAAAGAGGAACTGATAGTGAGACGCTGTCAGCAGGATGTGAGAGCGTCTGTGTTGTGACATCCAATCCCTCAGAGCTGCGACGCCAACACATGCCTGCTCTCTCTCTCTGCCGCTCTGCAGCTCACGGCCCTGCTCTCTCTCTGCAGCTCACTGCCTCGCTCTCTCTCTGCCGCTCTGCAGCTCACGGCCTCGCTCTCTCTCTGCCGCTCTGCAGCTCACGGCCCTGCTCTCTCTCTGCAGCTCACTGCCTCGCTCTCTCTCTGCCGCTCTGCAGCTCACGGCCTCGCTCTCTCTCTGCAGCTCACGTCCTCACTCTCTCTCCGCCGCTCTGCAGCTCACGGCCTCGCTCTCTCTCTGCAGCTCACGGCCTCGCTCTCTCTCTGCAGCTCTGCAGCTCACGGCCCTGCTCTCTCTCTGCCGCTCTGTAACTCACAGCCCTGCTCTCTCTCCGCCGCTCTGCAGCTCACGGCCTCGCTCTCTCTCTCTGCAGCTCTGCAGCTCACAGCCTCGCTCTCTCTCTGCAGCTCTGCAGCTCACAGCCCTGCTCTCTCTCGCCGCTCTGCAGCTCACGGCCTCGCTCTCTCTCTGCAGCTCTGCAGCTCACAGCCTCGCTCTCTCTCTGCCGCTCTGCAGCTCACAGCCCTGCTCTCTCTCCGCCGCTCTGCAGCTCACGGCCCTGCTCTCTCTCTCTGCAGCTCACAGCCTCGCTCTCTCTCTGCCGCTCTGCAGCTCACAGCCCTGCTCTCTCTCTGCAGCTCTGCAGCTCACGGCCCTGCTCTCTCTCTGCCGCTCTGCAGCTCACGGCCCTGCTCTCTCTCTCTGCAGCTCTGCAGCTCACGGCCTCGCTCTCTCTCTGCCGCTCTGTAACTCACGGCCTCGCTCTCTCTCCGCCGCTCTGCAGCTCACCGACTGAAGAGAAAAGAGCAGAGGGAACTTCCTCCTCTTGTTCGTCACGTTGATGAAGACCAACTCTCACTTTGTGTCACAGATGTTGTGGTTCGAGTTTCTGCTTTGACACAAACTGACATTTCTGTTTCCTTATTTCTGTTTTCTTCACATTGTGGTTTACACACACACACACACACACACACACACACACACACACACACCACACACACACACACACACACACACACACACTTAACCTCTTTCTAGCCCTCAAACAGCCCATGAAGAAGTGACCGCTCTGTGGTTTTCTTATTAAAATCAGTTCAGTCTCACATGAAGTCAGATTAGACTTGAATAGTGTTTTCTGAGAAGCTGGGTATAAATGTGTTGTCATAGCAACGATGGAGCCGATTATAGAAGTCGGTTTCTGCAGTTTCTTGTTCTGATGTAAATAGAACGGCTGTTCCTCTTTCTCACCGTCACACCCTCCACTCTGTAGAGTCAGCTTCCTTCTGACTGAACTTTATCAGCTGAAGCAACAAGAATAAAACGAGTCTCCTTCTGAAGCCACCGCACTCACACACTCATTAATATCTTTAGAAGCATGAATTAGGATTATATTATTCTCTGAGTGAAAATGTTAAAAGGATTTGATCTGTCAATGTTAAAAAAATCATAGGTTCCTGGATCTGATCTAAAAGGTCACGAGTTCAGCTCCTTCTTGTCGACAGAGTTCAGTGGAAATCGTTTTTGTAGTTTCTGTATAATCCTGTTCACCAACAGCGCCACCTGCAGTCCACTCTGATCAGGGTGTGTGTTGCAGGAGTGAGTCGGGCGGAGGTGCAGAGCAGCAGTCATGGTGGCCCTGTCACTCAAGATCGGCGTGGGCAACGTGGTGAAGACGATGCAGTTTGAACCGTCCACCATGGTGTACGACGCCTGCCGCATGATCCGGGAGAGAGTTCCTGAGGCACAGCTGGGCCAGCGTGAGACACTCACACACACACAGACACACACACACACACACACACACACACATGATGGTCCAGAGGAGATCCAGAGAACTGAGCAGTTCCCTGATCCTCTCTGACTCTTCCCTCCTCAGCCTCAGACTACGGGCTGTTCCTGTCTGATGAAGACCCAAAGAAAGGCATCTGGCTGGAGGCCGGCAAGGCCCTGGATTACTACATGCTGAGGAATGGAGTGAGTCACAACCTGCGACAAATACACAAAGAACTGGAAAGATGTAGAAACACGTCCAGTGGTTGAATTAAGGGAGTAAAGTTACATTTCTGATACCATATATATATATTAAGTGTAATAATAATCAATGATTCCTAACATGTTGTTATTGTCTCATGACGAATAAATGTAGCTGAGGTTTTAATCTTTACAGTTTAATTATAACTTTATTATAAATTACTACAATAGAACTTGAACTAAGAAAATAATTTCAGTAAAGTCAAATATATACATAAATGCACATGGAAGCGCCACCTAGTGGTCGGAGGTATTATGTGTCTATCCCATTCTCATGAACGACGTGAGAGAATCTCTTTAGTACAAATGTTCACTTGGACTTGAACTGATTAGATTTCAGAGGTCAAAGGTCACAGAGACCTCATATGAGTCTGATCAGGTCGACAGAGGCAAACATCTGCAGGGCAGTATGTCTGTGGTGTCTGTGGTGTCTGTGGTGTCTGTGTCCTGGTCCTCTGCAGCTCACGACCTGTGGAGACAAACTGTGACCACAGGGACTTCTGACTCAGTCTCTTCATCTGGGTTTCTACAGCCTGTGAAACTGTGAATTAAACGTGTCCTGTCTGTAGGACACTCTGGAGTACAAGAAGAAGCAGAGGCCTCTGAAGATCCGCATGCTGGACGGCACAGTGAAGACCGTCATGGTGGACGACTCCAAGATCGTCAGCGACATGCTCATGACCATCTGCGCCAGGATAGGTCGGTTGTGTCTCTGTCTCCCCTCCAGGATGAGACGACTGTAGAGTCTACTGGAGTCCTGTAATGTGTGTGTGTGTGTGTGTGTTTGTGTGTGTGTGTGTGTGTGTGTGTGTGTCTGTGTGTGTGTTTCAGGCATCACAAACTATGACGAGTACTCGCTGGTGCGAGACATCGGTGAGGAGAAGAAGGAGGAGACCACAGGGACACTGAAGAGAGACAAGACCCTGCTGAGAGACGACAAGAAGATGGAGAAGCTGAAGCAGAAACTGCACACAGACGACGAGTGTAAGAGACACACACACACACACACACACACACACACACACACACACACACGGTCAATGCTATCACACATATCACACAATTTGATGGGAAATTCTTTTTTGTGATTAGAGATGAGAGGTTGTCACAACCTCTGAGTGTCTCCTGGTCAGTGTCTCCTGGTCAGTGTCTCCTGTGTCAGTGTCTCCTGTGTCAGTGTCTCTCTTCAGTGTCTCCTGTGTCAGTGTCTCCTGGTCAGTGTCTCCTTGTCAGTGTCTCCTGGTCAGTGTCCCTGTGTCAGTGTCTCCTGGTCAGTGTCTCCTGTGTCAGTGTCTCTCTTCAGTGTCTCCTGTGTCAGTGTCTCCTGGTCAGTGTCTCCTTGTCAGTGTCTCCTGGTCAGTGTCTCCTTGTCCTTTGTCAGTGTCTCCTGTGTCAGTGTCTCCTGGTCAGTGTCTCCTGTGTCAGTGTCTCCTGGTCAGTGTCTCCTGTGTCAGTGTCTCCTGGTCAGTGTCCCTGTGTCAGTGTCTCCTGGTCAGTGTCTCCTGGTCAGTGTCTCCTGTGTCAGTGTCTCCTGTGTCAGTGTCTCCTGGTCAGTGTCTCCTGGTCAGTGTCTCCTGGTCAGTGTCTCCTGTGTCAGTGTCTCCTGTGTCAGTGTCTCCTGGTCAGTGTCTCCTGGTCAGTGTCTCCTGTGTCAGTGTCTCCTGGTCAGTGTCTCCTGGTCAGTGTCTCCTGGTCAGTGTCTCCTTGTCCTTTGTCAGTGTCTCCTGGTCAGTGTCTCCTGGTCAGTGTCTCCTGGTCAGTGTCTCCTGGTCAGTGTCTCCTGGTCAGTGTCTCCTGGTCAGTGTCCCTGTGTCAGTGTCTCTCTTCAGTGTCTCCTTGTCAGTGTCTCCTGGTCAGTGTCTCCTGTGTCAGTGTCTCCTGGTCAGTGTCTCCTGGTCAGTGTCTCCTGGTCAGTGTCTCCTGGTCAGTGTCTCCTGGTCAGTGTCCCTGTGTCAGTGTCTCTCTTCAGTGTCTCCTTGTCAGTGTCTCCTGGTCAGTGTCTCCTGTGTCAGTGTCTCCTGTGTCAGTGTCTCCTGGTCAGTGTCTCCTGGTCAGTGTCTCCTGGTCAGTGTCTCCTGGTCAGTGTCTCCTTGTCCTTTGTCAGTGTCTCCTGGTCAGTGTCTCCTGTGTCAGTGTCTCCTGGTCAGTGTCTCCTGGTCAGTGTCTCCTGGTCAGTGTCTCCTGGTCAGTGTCTCCTTGTCCTTTGTCAGTGTCTCCTGGTCAGTGTCTCCTGTGTCAGTGTCTCCTGTGTGAGTGTCTCCTGTGTCAGTGTCTCCTGGTCAGTGTCTCCTGGTCAGTGTCCCTGTGTCAGTGTCTCCTGGTCAGTGTCTCCTGGTCAATGTGTCCTGGTCAGTGTCTCCTGGTCAGTGTCTCCTGGTCAGTGTCTCCTGTGTCAGTGTCTCCTGGTCAGTGTCCCTGTCTCAGTGTCTCCTGGTCAGTGTCTCCTGTGTCAGTGTCTCCTGGTCAGTGTCTCCTGGTCAGTGTCTCCTGGTCAGTGTCTCCTGGTCAGTGTCTCCTGGTCAGTGTCCCTGTGTCAGTGTCTCCTGGTCAGTGTCTCCTGGTCAGTGTCTCCTGGTCAGTGTCTCCTGTCTCTGTGTCTCCTGGTCAGTGTCTCCTGGTCAGTGTCTCCTGGTCAGTGTCCCTGTGTCAGTGTCTCCTGTGTCAGTGTCTCCTGGTCAGTGTCTCCTTGTCAGTGTCTCCTGGTCAGTGTCTCCTTGTCCTTTGTCAGTGTCTCCTGTGTCAGTGTCTCCTGGTCAGTGTCTCCTGTGTCAGTGTCTCCTGGTCAGTGTCTCCTGTGTCAGTGTCTCCTGGTCAGTGTCCCTGTGTCAGTGTCTCCTGGTCAGTGTCTCCTGGTCAGTGTCTCCTGTGTCAGTGTCTCCTGTGTCAGTGTCTCCTGGTCAGTGTCTCCTGGTCAGTGTCTCCTGGTCAGTGTCTCCTGGTCAGTGTCTCCTGTGTCAGTGTCTCCTGGTCAGTGTCTCCTGGTCAGTGTCTCCTGTGTCAGTGTCTCCTGGTCAGTGTCTCCTGGTCAGTGTCTCCTGGTCAGTGTCTCCTTGTCCTTTGTCAGTGTCTCCTGGTCAGTGTCTCCTGTGTCAGTGTCTCCTGGTCAGTGTCTCCTGGTCAGTGTCTCCTGGTCAGTGTCTCCTGGTCAGTGTCTCCTGGTCAGTGTCTCCTGGTCAGTGTCCCTGTGTCAGTGTCTCTCTTCAGTGTCTCCTTGTCAGTGTCTCCTGGTCAGTGTCTCCTGTGTCAGTGTCTCCTGGTCAGTGTCTCCTGGTCAGTGTCTCCTGGTCAGTGTCTCCTGGTCAGTGTCTCCTGGTCAGTGTCTCCTGGTCAGTGTCCCTGTGTCAGTGTCTCTCTTCAGTGTCTCCTTGTCAGTGTCTCCTGGTCAGTGTCTCCTGTGTCAGTGTCTCCTGTGTCAGTGTCTCCTGGTCAGTGTCTCCTGGTCAGTGTCTCCTGGTCAGTGTCTCCTGGTCAGTGTCTCCTTGTCCTTTGTCAGTGTCTCCTGGTCAGTGTCTCCTGTGTCAGTGTCTCCTGGTCAGTGTCTCCTGGTCAGTGTCTCCTGGTCAGTGTCTCCTGGTCAGTGTCTCCTTGTCCTTTGTCAGTGTCTCCTGGTCAGTGTCTCCTGTGTCAGTGTCTCCTGTGTGAGTGTCTCCTGTGTCAGTGTCTCCTGGTCAGTGTCTCCTGGTCAGTGTCCCTGTGTCAGTGTCTCCTGGTCAGTGTCTCCTGGTCAGTGTCGTCAGTGTCTCCTGGTCAGTGTCTCCTGGTCAGTGTCTCCTGTGTCAGTGTCTCTGGTCAGTGTCCCTGTTCAGTGTCTCCTGGTCAGTGTCTCCTGTGTCAGTGTCTCCTGGTCAGTGTCTCCTGGTCAGTGTCTCCTGGTCAGTGTCTCCTGGTCAGTGTCTCCTGGTCAGTGTCCCTGTGTCAGTGTCTCCTGGTCAGTGTCTCCTGGTCAGTGTCTCCTGTCCGTGTCTCCTGGTCAGTGTCTCCTGGTCAGTGTCTCCTGGTCAGTGTCCCTGTGTCAGTGTCTCCTGGTCAGTGTCTCCTGGTCAGTGTCTCCTGGTCAGTGTCTCCTGGTCAGTGTCTCCTGTGTCAGTGTCTCCTGGTCAGTGTCTCCTGTGTCAGTGTCTCCTGGTCAGTGTCTCCTGGTCAGTGTCTCCTGGTCAGTGTCTCCTGTGTCAGTGTCTCCTGGTCAGTGTCTCCTGGTCAGTGTCTCCTGGTCAGTGTCTCCTGGTCAGTGTCTCCTGGTCAGTGTCCCTGTGTCTGTCCTCAGTGAACTGGTTGGACCACGGCAGGACGCTGAGGGAACAGGGCGTGGAGGAGACGGAGATGCTGCTGCTCAGGAGGAAGTTCTTCTACTCGGATCAGAACGTGGACTCCAGAGATCCGGTCCAGCTCAACCTGCTCTACGTGCAGGTACACCACCTCCCACATCCATCCCATAATCCTTTGCTGCAGTTCCCTCTTCACCAATCCAGCCAATCAGAATCAAGTGTTCTTTAGTTTGTTCTACTCAGGTTGTTCTTTTGGTTTCTACAAGTTTTAACGTGTTCTCCTGTGTGTGTGTTGCCGTGTTTGTGTGTGTTTGTGTTACCGTGCATGTGTGTGTGTCACAGGCCCGTGACGACATCCTGAACGGCTCCCACCCTGTCTCCTTTGACAAGGCCTGTGAGTTTGCAGGTTATCAGTGTCAGATTCAGTTCGGCGACCACAACGAGACCAAGCACAAGCCTGGATTCCTGGAGTGAGCACTGTCCTCTCTCCTGCAGCTTTGTTGTTATTGTTTCTATCTTTTGAGTTTCGTCGTTTGATTTTTAGTTGTAATCTTTCTCCTCAGTTTAAAGGAGTTCCTTCCCAAAGAGTATATCAAGCACAAAGGAGAGAAGAAGATCTTCCAGGTGAGAACCAGACCTCACGAGTCGTCACAGATAAAGTTCACAGACCTGGTGTTTACGTCCGATCACAAAGAATCCAGATGTGTCCTCAATGCGTCCGATCACTCAGACACAGCAGGAGGTCGTCTGCTGACCTCAGTCTTTCATCAGTGAGAACATAGACGAGTCCTGACCCACAGATGGAGGACATCTAGTCAACTCGTGTCCTCCAACCTCGGCAGTTTCACAACAACTAAAGTATTTTGACTCTTCTCAAGCTTGTTTCAGACCTAAACTGAACCACAGACATGTTCCTCACATGTTCCTCACATGTTCCTCACATGTTCCTCACATATTCCTCACATGTTCCTCACATGTTCCTCACATGTTCTGCAGGTTCTCTGTGTGAGAACACATGTCTGAGTCATGTGTCTGGAGATGTTCTGGATCTTCTCCTGAAGCCTCCTAGTAAAATGTGTGTAACATGTCAGAGTCCATGTGAGGAACCAGCAGGACAATGAGTGGAAGCTTCTCAGAGAGCGAGTGGACGTGTTGATGAGGTTTCTAACACGTGACGTGAAACCTGAAGAACACAAACATCTCAGGATGAAGAAGAGGAGCCGAACACGTAGAAGACGAAGACGTCCACTTGGAAACACGAGGAGATAACAAACACATGTCCAGTTGTCGCACATGTACGAACCTGCAACTCTACGATGATTATGGTGGAGATGTTTTGTCTCATGAACAGAAACGACGTACGTGATTATTAGAGCAGGAAGTGAAATCTGACCACATGATGAGAGGAGACACATTCAGGAGGACGCACTTTGATACCAGGTGTGAACAGACCAGTTAACAGATGAACACATGATCAGATCCCTCAGGTCGGACGTGGACACCAGGTCTGACCAGAACCTTTAGTTCGCTGTAAAGGAGATGACTCCTCCTCCTCTCATCTCCTCTCATGTCCCTGCAGGCCCACAAAAACAGCCAGAACATGACGGAGATCGAGGCCAAGGTCAGCTACGTGAAGCTGGCCAGGTCCCTGAAGACCTACGGAGTGTCCTTCTTCCTGGTCAAGGTGAGGAGACGTCTGCCAGTGGAGCACAGAGAACAGAGGGTTGATGGGATCCACATGTTTTTCACATGTTTAAATAAGAAAACCTCTAAATGGAACTTCAGTCACATTTCAAACTTCTTCTACTGATTCTTGTGCTTTGTGATTTCTGTCTCACTGACTCCTAACACTGACAATGCAGACTGGAGGAACCGGGAATCAAACCATTGACATCTTCCTCCTGAGCCACAGCCGCTCATATTATATTTTAATCATCACCATATGATGATGCAGATTGTGCCTGCTCTCAACCAATCAGGAGCCAGTCTCAGCCTGTTCTTATTTCATCAAATAGCTGCTTCAAACCAAACTGATACGAAACACTTATTTAACGTCTCTTTAAATGTTTAGTTTGGTCCATGTCCCCTTTGCTAACATGGAGGAGGAGGGTTAATGCGCTGTAGTGCAGCCACCAGGGGGCGCTCACGTCTCTGGTGTCCATGCAGGAGGACAGAAACAGTGTGAGTTGAACTGTGTGATTTAACGTCCTGCAGGAGAAAATGAAGGGAAAGAACAAACTGGTCCCTCGTCTGCTGGGAATCACCAAGGAGTGCGTGATGAGGGTGGACGAGAAGACCAAGGAGGTGATCCAGGAGTGGAACCTGACCAACATCAAGCGCTGGGCTGCTTCGCCCAAGAGCTTCACCCTGGTGAGTTCCTCAAGGACAGAACATTGACCCCGGACTCAGAGGATGCAGGAGGTGTTTCTTCTGCCGGGTAGATGGTCCACAGAGGCCTCCTGTGATCTGTGAATGCTATAGAGTTAATGGTTGGGTTGAAGCATGGTAGTGGGAAACAGTTTTCTGATGCATGCAGCCGCTGAATAGAAACAGCTTAAGGCAGGAAGCGGTTGAAACCCAGGATTCAGGAGAATGTGTGTGACCTTGATCTTCCAGGACTTTGGAGACTATCAGGACGGTTACTACTCTGTGCAGACCACTGAGGGAGAGCAGATCGCTCAGCTCATCGCCGGATACATCGACATCATCCTCAAGAAGGTCAACATCTGGAAAACATACCAGTTTAACCATCAGATCAGTTCCCTTGTCTTCAAACCCTGGAATCTGTGTCCACCTCTTATCTTGATCTTCTCAGACAAAAGCATCTGAATGTGTAACCACGTCTCATTTTGTTCATCCACCACAGAAGAAGAGCAAAGACCATTTTGGTCTGGAAGGAGATGAAGAGTCAACGATGCTGGAAGACTCTGTGTCCCCAAAGAAGTAAGAGTGTGTGTGTGTGTGTGTTTTTGCACGTGTGTGTGTGTGTGTGTGTGTGTTTGCACACACACACACATCCTCACCTCGTCCCTCCCTCCAGGTCCACCCTGCTGCAGCAGCAGTTCAACCGGGTGGGGAAGGTGGAGACGGGCTCGGTGGCGCTGCCGGCCATCATGCGCTCTGGAGCCGGGGGACCAGAGAGCTTCCAGATGGGCTCCATGCCTCAGGCCAAGCAGCACATCACCAGTGGACAGATGCACCGGGGACACATGCCTCCGCTGGTGAGACCCAGAGACAGAGACTCTGATCTGGTGCTGTGACGCAGTGAGTCCTGGTGGTGACAGAACTTCCTGTGTTTCCTCAGACTTCAGCTCAACAAGCTCTGACTGGAACCATTAACTCCAGTATGACGGCGGTCCAGGCTGCCCAGGCCGCTCTGGCCGACTTCGACACTCTGCCGCCGCTGGGGACCGACGCCGTGAGACTGAACTCCTTGACTCTTGATCCGTGATGTGTTGTTCTGAGCGTCTCTGTGACGGAGGACTTGTTCTTCTCTTGTTTCAGGCGTCCCAAGCCTGGCGCAGAAACAAGATGGATGAGTCCAAACACGAGATCCACTCCCAAGTGGACGCCATCACAGCAGGCACCGCCTCCATGGTCAACCTCACCGCAGGTAGAGTCCGCGGACATGTTTCTCTACTTAGAGTCGGTCTGGGCCACAAATTGATTTTCAATGCACCTGTGGTCAGGCGACCCGGCAGAGACGGACTACACGGCCGTGGGTTGTGCTGTTACCACCATCTCCTCCAACCTGACGGAGATGTCCAAGGGGGTCAAGCTGCTGGCGGCGCTCATGGAGGACGAAGGAGCAAACGGTCAGCAGCTGCTGGGCGCCGCTAAGAACCTGGCGTGTGCCGTCTCCGACATGCTGAAGACGGCTCAGCCGGCCAACACGGAGGTCAGTGCAGAGCCGGACGGGGACAGAAGTCTCAGAGGTTTCTACTCTCTGCAGTGTGAGTGACCTGTTGTTGTTGTTGTTGTTGTTGTTGTTGTTGTCTTCCTGCAGCCGCGTCAGATCCTGCTGCAGGCTGCAGGAAACGTGGGTCAGGCCAGTGGAGAGCTGCTGTCACACATCGGAGAGACGGACACTGACCCTCAGTTCCAGGTGAGTCTTCATTCTGCTGCTCAACCCTGAGAGGGACAAGGTTGACAACACAAACACATGAGGTGTGTGTTTGTCTGATGAATGTGTGTGTTTCATCTGACAGTGTCTAGGTAACGGATCTCTCAGGGGAACCAGAGGACTCACTTTTTATCAAAACCTGGTAACAAACGTGTTCGTCAGGCAAACGCTCCAAACTGAAGAGCCAATCAAAACCTTCTCTAATTCCACACTATGAATAATAATCCACGTGATCATAATCCAATCTGTCAATAATTCAGAAGGGAGGGGTCAGGACCTTCTGTCACCACTGTCAAATTATATATAAATATGTATATATATGTATATTATATGGAGGCCAACGTAATTCACCTTAAACATATTATCAACAATAATATTACTATCAATTAATTGATCTGTAACGTTGTGTGTTTCATCTCAGTTCTCTCCGCTGTCATATCAACATATTTATTATTTTCAGATTTGAATAATAAGAATAATCATAAAAAATCATTTGATAAATAATCTACAAAATTCAAAATATTCTAACTTCTTCCAACCATAGTGTTAACAAAGATGGACGACTTGACATTTCCTAGAAGTGAAGCCCGAGCAGCTTGATCGCCCCCTGGTGGCTGGCTGCAGTTGTGGTCCTACATGAGTAGTAGTGGGAGGAAGTGGAGATGTGTCCTCGTCTTTATTCACATTCTGAGTTCAACATGTATTAATTAGCTCCTCCTCTGTTTCCCTGGAGTAACGTGATTGGTTACTGACGGGTGTTTGTCGTTGGCAGGACATGCTAATGCAGCTAGCTAAAGCTGTGGCTAACGCCGCCGCCGCCCTGGTGCTGAGGGCCAAGAACGTGGCCCAGAAGACGGAGGACTCGGTCCAGCAGAACCGTGTGATCGCTGCGGCCACTCAGTGCGCTCTGTCCACGTCCCAGCTGGTGGCCTGCACCCGGGTGAGTCGTCCACTCGAGCCGGGCGCCGCCGGTCACGCCCCCAGAGTCTCATCTCGCTTCCTTCTTCCATCTGTCGTCAGGTCGTGGCTCCGACCATCAGCTCGCCGGTGTGTCAGGAGCAGCTGATCGAGGCAGGAAAGCTGGTGGCCAAGTCTGTGGAAGGGTGCGTGGAGGCGTCACAGGGGGCGACCAATGAGGAGGGCCTCCTGAAGCAGGTGGGCGTGGCTGCCACCGGCGTCACTCAGGCCCTCAACGAGCTGCTCCAGCACATCAAACAGTACGCCAGCGGCGGCCATCCCATCGGACGCCACGGAGAAGCCACCGACCGCATCCTGGATGTCACGGAGAACATCTTCAGCTCCATGGGAGATGCTGGTGGGTGACGCACTCTGAGCTAACGACCACAGGGGGCGCACTCTTCTGTTCTCGTTATCTGCTGGGCTTCACCAACAGCGCCATCTATCTGTCCTCAAACATCTCCACACTTTGAAGAACTCAAAGAATAAAGTCTGGACCTTCACCTCCTGAGGCCAAACTGACAACTTAGCTTCAAATTCATATATGAAATATGTAATATGTTGAAGCTCATGGTGTCCAGAGGATGAACCCTGACTGTTGTTCACTCGTTAGATGATTCGTGTTTCCTGAAGTGACTTAATGAAACATCTCTTTACCTCCTCAGGTGAGATGGTTCGTCAGGCTCGTATTCTCGCCCAGGCCACGTCTGACCTGGTCAACGCCATCAAGATGGATGCAGAGGGAGAGACGGACCTGGAGAACTCACGTAAACTGCTGTCCGCCGCCAAGATGCTGGCTGATGCCACTGCCAAGATGGTGGAGGCGGCTAAGGTCGCCCTTTGTCTTTGACCTCCATTATTTTAGTGTTGAACTGAAGTCATCATATTAATGTCCACACGTCTTGTGTGTTTCACCCCAGGGGGCCGCAGCGAACCCTGACAGCGAGGAGCAGCAGCAGAAGCTACGAGAGGCGGCCGAGGGTCTCCGCATGGCCACCAACGCCGCCGCCCAGAACGCCATCAAGAAACGACTCGTCAACAAGCTGGAGGTAACGAGGAGGCGGAGCTGCTCAGCTGCTGCTCTTCTTCTGCCTCAGTCGGGTTAATGACACGTTTCCTGTTTCCTGTCAGAACGCAGCCAAACAGGCGGCGGCTGCAGCCACTCAGACCATCGCCGCTGCTCAGCACGCCGCCTCGTCCAACAGGAACCAGGCCGCGCAGCAGCAGCTGGTGCAGAGCTGCAAGGTAAACGATCTGCTGGTCTCCTGCTGGGTACAGAGCCTCTTCCTCTGGGATGAGCTCATCTCGCTCTGGGTTTGATTTCCTGTCTGGTGTTCAGGTGGTGGCGGAGCAGATCCCTCAGCTGGTCCAGGGAGTCCGAGGCAGCCAGTCTCAGCCCGACAGCCCCAGCGCTCAGCTCGCCCTCATCAGTGCCAGCCAGAACTTCCTGCAGGTGACTGCTCAGCAACACATCTACACCCTCCCCACACAGAGTAGACACCAACACAAGTGTGTGTTAACGTTGTGGTGAAACGCTGCATCACCAGTCAACAGGGACAAGCTTCAAATTCTCCTGTGATGGATTAACTGCATTATTTAGTTTCCTTAAATGACCTGAAATCAGTGTTTGGGGAGAGAAACGTCCTAAAACAAGAGATTTCCACATTTAATGAAGATATTCACATGAATGATTCTTTCACCTTGTGTGTATGTGTAAGTGTTCATGACTGTGAAAAGCCTTTCTGGACACTGACTGTCTTCTCTTCTCTTCAGCCTGGTGCTAAAATGGTCACAGCCTCTAAATCCACTGTTCCCAACATCAGTGACCAGGCCTCCGCGATGCAGCTCAGCCAGTGTGCTAAGAACCTGGCCAGTGCTCTGGCTGAGCTGCGCACCGCCTCCCAGAAGGTACCTCACACTCACTGAAACCAGGAACATCTTCAGGTTCTTCTACCAGATCCCTCCCACCCAGCCTGGGAACTTTCATTTGAATCCACTAAACTCTGATCCAACAAGTTGTAAACCTCTAGTTTCCAGAGGGACGTCAATGCTCAACCGCAAACATGCCTCCAGCTCATTAGAGCTATAGTGGAAAGAAACTCAGATTATCTGTGCAGGTCTGGACCACTCGTCAATTTGTGTGTGTGTTTGTGTGTTTGTGTGTTTTTGTGTGTGTGTGTGCAGGCCCAGGAGGCGTGTGGTCCGTTGGAGATTGACAACGCTTTGTCAATGGTCAGAGATCTGGAGAAAGACATGAGGGAGGCCAAGGCTTCAGCTGAGGAGGGGAAACTCAGACCACTGCCAGGAGAGAAGGTGAGACACACACACACACACACACACACACACACAATCAATTGGACATGAGCAGCAGGATGATCTTCATGTTGTTCCTCTCAGCTTGAGAAATGCTCCCAGGATCTGGCCACCAGCACCAAGGCTGTGAGCTCCGCCATGGCTCAGCTGCTGAGTGAGGCCACGCAGGGCAACGAGAACTACACAGGTGAGCTACACACAACACACACGGAGCTACACACAACACACACTGAGCTACACACAACACACACGGAGCTACACACAACACACACTGAGCTACACACAACACACACTGAGCTACACACAACACACACTGAGCTACACACAACACACAGGTGAGCTACACACACTGAGCTACACACACAACACACACTGAGCTACACACACAACACACACTGAGCTACACACAACACACACTGAGCTACACACAACACACACTGAGCTACACACAACACACACTGAGCTACACACAACACACACTGAGCTACACACAACACACACTGAGCTACACACAACACACAGGTGAGCTACACACACAACACACACTGAGCTACACACAACACACACTGAGCTACACACAACACACAGGTGAGCTACACACACAACACACACTGAGCTACACACACAACACACACTGAGCTACACACAACACACAGGTGAGCTACACACACAACACACACTGAGCTACACACACAACACACACTGAGCTACACACACTGAGCTACACACAACACACACTGAGCTACACACACTGAGCTACACACAACACACAGGTGAGCTACACACACAACACACACTGAGCTACACACAACACACACTGAGCTACACACACTGAGCTACACACACTGAGCTACACACACTGAGCTACACACACTGAGCTACACACTCTGAGCTACACACACTGAGCTACACACTCTGAGCTACACACTCTGAGCTACACACTCTGCTCCTCAGCAGCTTGAAGATGAGCTTCTCTGTTTTCATGTCTCTCTTCTGCTTCATGACCCTTTTGGATTCATCAGGTGTCATCATGAATAATTCTGAATGACTTCTTGATGACTCCTTCTCTCTGTGTCCAGGCATGGCCGCCAGAGACGTGGCCCAGGCCCTGAGGTCCCTGGCCTCGGCCGCCAGGGGAGTCGCTGCCACCACGGGCGACTCTCAGGCGCGTGACGCCATGCTGGACAGTGCCGGGGACGTCATGGACAAGTCGGGCAACCTGATCGAAGAGACCAAGAGGGCGATCGCTAAGCCCGGAGACGCAGAGAGTCAGCAGAGGCTCGCCCAGGTCCGACACCCGGCCCACCACTGACCCATGACCCCATGACCCCATGACCCATGAACCACAGAGATGACATAACGTGTTTCTAACGTGTGTGTAGGTGGCGAAGGCCGTGTCTCAGGCCCTGAACAGAACCGTCAACTGCCTTCCTGGACAGAGGGACGTGGACAACGCCATCCGCACTGTGGGCGAGGCCAGCAAGACCCTGCTGTCGGACTCTGTTAGTGCAACACAACACACAACACAATCCTTGTGTGTCAGAGAAACATCTGAAAACTGATTCCATGATGTAGATCTCATGGTCCTCTTCCTGTCCTAGTTCCCGTCCAGTGGGCGGAGCTTCCAGGAGGTTCAGGCTCAGCTCAACGAGGTGGCGGCCGGTCTCAACCAGTCGGCCAATGAGGTGGTGCAGGCCTCCAGAGGGACCACGCAGGACCTGGCCAGGTCCACCAGCAAGTTCGGACAAGACTTCAGCAACTTCCTGGAGGCTGGAGTGGACATGGCAGGAACATCACAGGTCAGGGGGGGAGGGGGAGAGAGGAGAGGGGAGAGGGGAGAGGGAGGGGGAGAGGGAGGGAGGGAGAGAAGGGAGAGGGGAGAGAGAGGGAGGGAGAGAGAGAGGGGAGAGAGAGGAGGGAGAGGAGAGGGAGGAGAGAGAGGGGAGAGAGGAGAGAGAGGGAGAGAGAGAGGAGAGGGAGAGGGGAGAGAGGGAGAGAGAGAGGGGAGAGAGAGAGGGAGAGAGAGAGGGGAGAGAGAGAGGGGAGAGGGAGAGAGAGAGAGGGGAGAGGGAGAGGGGAGGAGAGAGAGAGGGAGAGGGAGGAGAGGAGAGAGGGGAGAGAGGGAGGGAGAGGAGGGAGAGAGAGAGGGGAGAGGGGAGAGAGAGAGGGGAGAGAGGGAGGGGGAGAGGGGAGGGAGAGAGAGAGGGAGAGGGAGGAGAGAGGGAGGAGAGAGGGAGGGGAGGGAGAGAGAGAGGGGAGGAGAGGGAGGGAGAGGGAGAGAGGAGAGGGGAGAGAGGGAGGGGGAGAGGGGGAGAGGGGAGAGGGAGGGAGAGAGAGAGGGGAGAGAGGGAGGGAGAGAGAGAGAGAGGGACAGGGAGAGGGGGAGAGAGGGAGAGAGAGAGGGGAGAGAGAGAGGGAGAGAGAGAGGGGGAGAGGGAGAGAGGGAGAGGGAGGGAGGGAGGGAGAGGGGGAGAGAGGGAGAGGAGAGAGGGGAGAGGAGAGAGGGGAGAGAGGGGAGAGGGGAGGGAGGGAGGGAGGGGGAAGAGGAGAGAGGGAGAGAGGGGAGAGAGGGAGGGGGAGAGGGGAGAGAGGGGGGAGAGGGGAGAGGGAGGGAGAGAGAGAGGGGGAGAGAGGGGAGGGAGAGGGAGAGAGGGACAGGGGAGGGAGGGAGAGGGGGAGAGAGGTAGAATACATAAAAGCCTTTTACATCATCATATTGAATTCATTTGTTGTTTAATTACTAATTTCTGCATTAATTAATTGATATATCATTGATAGTTTAATTGAATGGAGTTAAGGAGGATCATTAGACAGGAGTTGTGTTTCTGAAGGTCTTTGTCTTCCAGTCCAAACAGGACCAGACCCAGGTGGTGTCCAACCTGAAGACCATCTCCATGTCCTCCAGTAAACTGCTGCTGGCAGCCAAAGCCCTGACCAGTGACCACAGCTCCCCCAACCTGAAGAACCAGCTGGCAGCGGCTGCTCGGTAACACTCACTGGGATGTGTCTCTGATGTGTGTGTCTCTCTGATGTGTCTCTGATGTGTGTGTCTCTGATGTGTCTCTGCTGATGTGTCTCATGTGTCTGATGTGTCTCTCATGTGTCTCATGTGTCTCATGTGTCTCTGATGTGTGTGTCTCATGTGTCTCTGATGTGTGTCTCTGATGTGTCTCTGATGATGTGTCTCTTACATGTGTCTCATGTGTCTCTGATGTGTCTCATGTGTCTCTGATGTGTGTGTCTCTGCTGATGTGTCTCATGTGTCTCTGATGTGTCTCATGTGTCTCTGATGTGTCTCTACATGTGTCTCATGTGTCTCTGATGTGTCTCATGTGTCTCTTACATGTGTCTCTTACATGTGTCTCTGATGTGTCTCTGATGTGTCTTTCACATGTGTCTCATGTGTCTCTTACATGTGTCTCTGATGTGTCTCATGTGTCTCTGATGTGTCTCTGATGTGTCTCTTACATGTGTCTCTGATGTGTCTCATGTGTCTCTTACATGTGTCTCTACATGTGTCTCTGATGTGTCTCATGTGTCTCTGATGTGTCTCTGACATGTGTCTCATGTGTCTCTAACATGTGTCTCTGATGTGTCTCATGTGTCTCTGATGTGTCTCTAACATGTGTCTCATGTGTCTCTTACATGTGTCTCATGTGTCTCTGATGTGTCTCATGTGTCTCATGTGTCTCTACATGTGTCTCATGTGTCTCTGATGTGTCTCATGTGTCTCTTACATGTGTCTCATGTGTCTCATGTGTCTCTGATGTGTCTCATGTGTCTCTTACATGTGTCTCATGTGTCTCTAACATGTGTCTCTGATGTGTCTCATGTGTCTCTTACATGTGTCTCATGTGTCTCATGTGTCTCTTACATGTGTCTCATGTGTCTCTTACATGTGTCTCTGTCCACAGAGCCGTCACAGACAGCATCAACCAGCTCATCACCATGTGCACTCAGCAGGCGCCGGGTCAGAAGGAGTGTGACAACGCTCTCAGAGAACTGGAGGTAAGCACCGCTGTTCACCTGAGGGTGGTGTGTGTGTCTGTGTGTGTGTCTGTGTGCGTCTGCGTGAGTTGTAACTGTTGTGTGTGTGTGCAGTCGGTGAGGGGGATGCTGGAGAACCCGACGGAGGCCGTCAGTGAGCTGTCGTACTTCGACTGCATCGACCGTGTCATGGAGAACTCGAAGGTTGGTTCAGCTTCTCATCTCACAGCAGCTTCTGCTTTATTCTGGGTTTATTAATAAGCAGAGGAAGTTCACAGCTTTGAAGAGAACATGTTCTCAGAAGAGCTCGGTATCTTTAAGTGTGATGATATAACCAGCTGCTACTGGCCAATAAAGGGCACTAGTTAATAAATATTAAATATAAAAAATCTTTCCAATTGTCTTAAAGAGATGGGAGGTTTTCAGATCAGCAGCAGTACACAGCACCACCCAACAGGGGGCAGCAGTCCCATGGGTTTGAGAGGTTCGGTGATATTTAAAACCTGAAGAACAGAACTCTGTTGTATCAAGGAAATAAAAGAGCTCGAACCCGATCATTGATTTAAATACACTGATGAATCATGTGTTTGGAGGGCTTATGATAAATGCATATTTTAGATTTCAGTGTAATGTAGAAACTGTAAATATCTCTAAACACATTTTAAACAACAGAAGTGAAATAAAATCTGGTTTGAGTCATGAGGAAGAGCTGGTTGTGATATCTGCTTTGCTTCCTCTCATGAATCATCAATAATCATAATCATCTGACTGAATCTGTGACTCTCGGTCCTCAGGTCCTCGGCGAGTCCATGGCTGGTATTTCCCACAATGCCAAGAACTCCAATCTGCCAGAGTTCGGTGATTCAGTCAGCGCTGGCTCCAAAGCTCTGTGTGGTCTGACTGAAGCAGCTGCTCAGGTAATCTGAAGGTTATTCATTCTGTGGTCTGACACCATTAGAGCTGGGCTCGGCCCCCCCTCCCCTGCAGTCTGTGAGGGAGGAGCTTCTTCCTGTGACCAATCACAGAGCCTGGCTTCACGTGGACTTCAGTTTGATGCTCTCAGTCAGCTGCTCACAGATGAATGTAGAACAGGGGTTTTGTTTAAAACTTGGTTTAATTTGACTGACTTGGGATCTGTTGATGTCCGTAGGCAGCTTATCTGGTGGGAGTGTCTGACCCCAACAGCTCAGCGGGTCAGAAGGGGCTGGTGGACCCCTCGCAGTTTGCCCGGGCCAATCAGTCCATTCAGATGGCGTGTCAGAACCTGGTGGACCCGGCCTGCACTCAGTCACAGGTACACGCCGACGCCTCTGCAGCCTCCAGCTGATCTGCTGCGTCAGCTGCTCTTCATGTGCTGCTCTGTGTCTCAGGTTCTCTCTGCCGCCACCATCGTGGCCAAACACACCTCAGCCCTGTGTAACGCCTGCCGCCTGGCGTCCTCCAGGACGCCCAACCCTGTCGCCAAGAGGCAGTTCGTGCAGTCGGCCAAAGAAGTGGCCAACACCACGGCCAACCTGGTGAAGTCCATCAAGGTTCGTAGTGAAACTGAATCTAAAGGCGGCAGTGCTTCGAGCTGTTCTATGTAAAATCAAAAAGCTCTCATGAGTGTTGATGTGTAATCGAGCCTCAAACGTCTGTCCAGGCTTTAGACGGAGCCTTTAACCACGAGAACAGAGAGAAGTGCAAAGCTGCCACTGTTCCTCTGATCGAAGCCGTGGACAACCTCACGGCCTTCGCCTCCAACCCGGAGTTCGCCAGCATCCCGGCTCAGATCAGCCCCGAGGTTCGTCCCCACGCCACGCTCCCACCTGGAGGCGGTATGAGAATGAAGTGCTGCGTCCTGAACCGGCTTCTTGTCCTCTCCCTCAGGGTCACGCAGCCATGGAGCCCATCGTGGTGGCAGCGCAGACGATGCTGGAGAGCTCCACCGGCCTCATCCAGACCGCCCGCTCTCTGGCTGTCAACCCCAAAGACCCCCCCAAGTGGTCCGTGCTGGCAGGACACTCCAGGACTGTGTCGGACTCCATCAAGAAACTCATCACCAACATGAGGTGAGAAGCTGGGATCCAGATCCTGATACGAGAGGCTGAGCTGCTGCAGGAGCTTAATGCCTGAAACATCTGTGTGTGTGTGTGTCTGTGTGTGTGTATGTGTGTGTGTGTGTGCAGAGAAAAGGCTCCTGGTCAGAGAGAGTGTGACGATGCCATCGACGTGCTGAACGGTTGCATCCGGGAGGTGGACCAGGCGTCTCTAGCCGCCATCAGCCAGCAGCTGACCCCCCGAGAGGACATCTCCATGGAGGTGACCACACATCATCATCTCAGCACATCGTTAGATCAGCAGGAGAAAGCTCTCAGCTCCTGTTCAGGATGAATCCACATGTGAAACATACTAGTAGATACATTAAACTGATATTAAGGTTTCTAAATAAACTCAAAATTTCACGTAGATTATTTCACTAAATGATTAAAGTCCAGCCTGAAGACACATAAATGACAATATGCAGTCACAGTTAAAGCGCCACCTACTGGACACAGGGAATTGTTTGTGTTGTATTTCCAGTGTTCAAATGTGTGTGTTGCAGAACCTCCATGAGCAGATGGCGGCCTCGGTGCATGAGATCAGTAACCTGATCGACCCTGTGGCGGTGGCGGCTCGTTACGAGGCCTCTCATCTGGGACACAAGGTAAAATGTGTCAACTGAACGATGACCAGCAGGGGGCAGAGTAAACTGCAGCTCCATCATAATCTCTGTTTAAAACTTGTCTCTCTATGTAACGTGAACAGGTGTCTCAGATGGCGAGCTACTTCGAGCCCCTCATCATGGCGGCCATCGGCACAGCGTCTAAGATCGTGAGCAGCCAGCAGCAGATGGCCGTGTTGGACCAAACGAAGACACTGACCGAGTCGGCCCTGCAGATGCTCTACACCGCCAAGGAGGCGGGAGGAAACCCCAAGGTACCGAAGCCTCCTGTTTCCTGAACTCAGACAAACTACTTCTGCCTTTGATTTCATTCATTATTGTTATTGTGTCAACGTGGGTTTGACTCTTCTCTTCTCGTGCAGGCCGCTCACATGCAGGAGGCTCTGGAGGAGTCGGTGCAGATGATGAAAGAAGCCGTGGACGACCTGGGGGCGACTCTGGCGGAAGCTGCCAGTGCAGCCGGCGCCGTGGGCGGGATGGTGGACTCCATCAATGACGCCATCAACAAGATGGAAGACTCGCCTACTATGGAACCTGACGGCACCTTCGTGGACTACCAGACGACCATGGTGAAGACGGCCAAGGCCATCGCCGTCAATGTGCAGGAGATGGTGAGTCATGAGTGAAGAGCAGCCCGACCCTCCATACCCGTTTTTACCTTCCTCATCTTTCCTCTTCTCTTCAGGTGACCAAATCCAACACCAACCCAGACGACCTCGGGGGATTGGCCAACCAGCTCACCAACGAGTTCGGAAATCTGGCCAACGAAGCCAAATACGCAGCCATGACTGCAGAGAACGATGAGGTGAATAAAGCAAACGCACCTCGTGGCGTCTTTTCCTCCAGGAGACACCCGATCTCACCGGTCCTGTGTTTGTTCTCAGATCGGCTCTCACATCAAGAAGCAGGTTGGCGAGCTCGGGTTCAGCTGCACGGGTCTGGTGACCAAAGCCGGAGCTCTGCAGTGCAGCCCGAACGACTCGTTCACCAAGAAGGAGCTGATCGAGAGCGCCCGCAAAGTCTCCGAGAAGGTCAGAGCACCGCGCCCTTCTGCTGCAGAGTCGAAGAGGATTTGATTTGCAGGATTTGAACAGGCGACGGAATGACCCTGAACTATGATGTTATGAGCATGTCAGTAATAAATGTCCTCGTGCAGGTCTCCCATGTGCTGGCGTCGCTGCAGGCAGGTAACCGTGGCACCCAGGCCTGCATCACGGCCGCCAGCGCCGTGTCGGGAATCATCGCTGACCTGGACACCACCATCATGTTCGCTACCGCTGGATCTCTGAACAGAGAAAACTCTGAGACCTTCGCCGACCACAGGTACCATAGAAACCAGAACGTGTTGTGGTCGTCATGGTTGAACTACTGGCTACACTGCCCCCTTGTGGTGTACTGCTCTGTTTTGTCCGCACAAGTACGAATGCAGATGAAATGAACACAGAGGACGGACAGAAGATTCTAACGTTGAGGATAAACCTGTTGAGGGGTAAACTGTTTCCTGTGTGTGTGCAGAGAATGCATCTTGAAGACGGCGAAGGCTCTGGTGGAGGACACCAAGCTGCTGGTGTCCGGTGCTGGAGCCAGTCAGGAGAGACTGGCCCAGGCCGCTCAGTCCTCCGTGGGCACCATCACCAGACTGGCTGATGTGGTCAAACTAGGAGCCGCCAGTCTGGGATCCGAGGACCCAGAGACACAGGTACACACCTCAGTTTGTGGTGTGTGGTGTGTGGTGTGGTGTGTGTTCATTAGAGCCTGGCTGATATATGTGTGTGCTGCCCTCTACAGGTGGTCCTGATCAATGCAGTCAAAGATGTGGCCAAAGCGCTGGGGAACCTCATCAGCAGCACCAAAGCTGCAGCAGGAAAAGCTCACGACGACCCGAGCATGCTGCAGCTCAAGAACTCTGCAAAGGTACCAGTCCAAACCCAGGGTGACCTGAGGCTGCTGCCATGGTTACGACTGGCACCCACCTGACTACCAGCGGGGAACACAAAACGTCGCTAACACTTCCTGTCAGTCACACTTTCTGTTACAACACCAGCTGCAGAGGAGATCATCTACTTCCTGTTTACACCACATGACCCGTGTACGTGAACGGTCACGTGACGTTTTGTGATCTTTAAATAACGATGGACGATTCCAGGGCTCCACAATCTGTCCTCCAAAGTGCATCACTACCACCAGATGGCAGCGTTTGTATAATATTCTGTTACATCAGGAGGAAGTAGAGCCACGTCGTCCATCTTTCTTTACAGTGAATGATTTAAAACGTGTTAGTGACGCAGGCGGAGACTCATTCACACCCTGTGAGACGAGATGTCTTCTCCATCAATAAACAGAACTAAGATGTGTTTGTCTTCCTGCCGTCTGATCTCTGGTGGCTTGTTGCAGGTGATGGTGACCAACGTGACCTCTCTCCTGAAGACGGTGAAGGCCGTGGAGGACGAGGCCACGAAGGGGACGCGGGCCCTGGAGGCCACCATCGAACACATCAAACAGGAACTGACTGTGAGTCACTGACCTGTGGTCAGCGCTGATGTTTCTGCTCTGCATCATCTAACAGGCTTTACCCTGCAGGTGTTCCGCAGCTCGGACCCGCCGCCAAAGACCACCACGCCGGAGGAGTTCATCCGCATGACCAAAGGAATCACCATGGCAACAGCGAAGGCGGTGGCTGCTGGGAACTCGTGTCGTCAGGAGGACATCATCGCCACGGCGAACCTCAGCCGGAGGGCCATCGCCGACATGCTGCACTCCTGCAAGGTGACACCTGATCCTTCATCCTCATTAATCAGTCTGAACCTGGAGGCTGAAATATCTCAAATCCACCGATGTTATAATGTTGATACATGAACTTCTCTCTCATCTTGGGTTCATCTGAATAATGTTTTAAACATCAGGTTGATCTCATCAGCTCCTGTTTGCGTTTCCTAACAGGAAGCTGCGTTCCACCCCGACGTCAGCAAAGACGTCCAGATGAGGGCGCTGCGCTACGGCAACGAGTGCGCCACCGGATACCTGGGCCTGCTGGAGCACGTGCTGGTGGTAAGACCGAACCCTAACCCGAACCCTAACCCTGAGGGACGGGCGTGTTGTACGTGATCGCAGGACCTCTGTTCAAATGTCATCTTACAACTTCTCTTCCTGAAATCCACTGGTCCCAGAGCAGTGTGGAATATGTCTGCTGTCATGTGATTGATGACCTCTTCTCTTTCCTTCCCCAACGCTCATGTTCTTTAAACTTGTGTCTCACTGATGTGGGTGCAAGCCGGTGAGTAGCTGCATGAGCGCCCGGCCCAGAGGTCATGCACTGGTTGAACACCTGACTGAACCTTTAACAACCATCTGCAGAGCGCTGCCAGACCTCTTCAGAATAAAGCAGCAGTGAAGACTCACTCTCAACTGATCTGATCACTGCAGTGTGAGGAGATCAGATCATGTGTGTGTGTGGTTGTGTTTGTTGTGTCCCCCTCTCTCCACAACTCACAACTAATTAGCAGTGTTGTGCATGAACGAGTTCAAAAGAACACGTTCATTGAACACGTTTGTTTTTATGAGAACGATGAACTGAACGCAGCTTCATGACAAACGATGGATTTGAACGATGAACACATTCATATTATCTGAGTTCTAGTTAAAACAGGCAGCGCCAAGGAAAGCCAGCCTCCTCGCCTTGGCTTTAAAGGAGACATAAACATATTAAGTTGTTTCTTAAAATCAATATTAAAGTGGAGAGCGCATCACTATTGATTTCATTCTGAATTGTTTCATAGTGTTGTTTCCTAGAGGAGAGACTGTGTCCTGATTCTGTCTCTAAGGAGCAGGCGCAGTAACTCTTAGTGTCTCTGGTCAAAGCTAACTGATGCTAGCTGATGCTAACTGTCGCCACATTGCTACGCTAACAGGGATCTTTGGTCCCTTCGATAAATAATGAAAATATATATAATGTCAATCAGTAACTTTTGAACATTTACAGCACATTTGAACCAACGCGTGAGAATCCTGGTGACGGATCATTCTGGTCTCTGTCATCTTGAGACAGCTTTTCACACTGTGCACACGCGTGGCCTGAACATGTGTGTTCCGGTTTTGTTGCTGTGCGGTATGTGGATGTTTTGTGTTTGGCTGCTTTGTGCGTCTCTTCATGACAACACAGCACAACCAACCTGAGCCTGTTGAGTCCCTGCAGCTGTCTCCTGCTGCTCCGGCCTGAAGGCTGCCCGTCCACCGGGGACAGACGAGGACACCGGCTGAGACACATCAGATCTAATGATCATCATTCACTGAATAATGTGATATTTCATTTAGGTGTAAACAGCTCTGGAGGTTCATTCCACCTTCTCTCTGCTCTGAATATTCAAATCACCATAATGGCCTCTACACATCATGAATGACGATTTATTTATTTGGACTGGAAAATAAAATCTGTGGCTTATATCATCTCTGCATCAGCTTAGCATGAGCACAGGGATTTAAAGAAGACGTGTTGTGTCAGTGACAGAGTGTGAAATGAGAAGAGGTTGAATTAAAGCTTGTGTCTTGTTCTCGTCCTCAGATCATCCAGAAACCGACTCCCGACCTGAAGCAGCAGCTGGCCAACTACTCCAAGAGAGTGGCCGGCTCCGTCACCGAGCTCATCCAGGCCGCAGAGGCCATGAAAGGTGCTGCAGCCTTTCACCTACATTTCCCATAATGCATCAACACGAGCACATATTTTAAACTCTGTGCCTCGTTGATCAGAGCTTCTGATACAAACCTCAATGCGTCAGGGTCAAAGGTCGTCAGCTCCCAGGACACGTTCACAAGTAATGAGGTCAGATGTGAGTGCTCAGATGTCACATGTGTCCTCATGTGTTCACACCTGAGCTCCGAGCTGAAGCCGTGTGATCGGATCACTGAGCCTGATGTTAATACCAGGTCTGAACCAGTGTCTGGGTTCTACTGTTTCACTCGGCTCTGAGATCCAGGTCCCCACGATTCCATCAGAGCTGTCATCGTCCGTCAAGTGCAGGGAAAGTGGAGCTCAGAGCTTTGACCACAGATTAACACACACACACACACACACACACACACACACACACACACACACACACCTGCTTCACTTTCTGAGACATTAACTGCAACTGAATCCTGCAGCAGGATGTAAATGGACCGACCTCAGCGGCTGTCCAGAGAAGAAGAAGCTGTGATTGATGATCAGGTTTTGGGTTCAACTGGATTTCGTCCAGTTCAAATCCAGCATCATGTTCACGTCACAGAGATGAATCCTTCAAACTGCCTCGTACGCTGTGAGGAGCTGAAGTCGTAAATCTGTCAAACTCAGTTTGTTTTAATATCATCAAATAACTAAATAAAACCAAACTGATCAGAAACTTGAACAAACACGAGAGAGAGAGAAGAACGACCTGAAATGACAGAAACATCTTTACAAACATTTATTTAACCTCTGAAGTGTTCCTGACGTGTTCCTGACATGTTCCTTACGTGTTCCTCACGTGTTCCTGACATGTTCCTAACGTGGGGGCGGTGTGGCCTAGGGGGTAGAGTGGCCGTTCTCCAACATGAAGGTTGCCGGTTCAAACCCCACTCTTCCCCATCTGCATACCGAAGTGTCCTTGGCAAGATACTGACCCCCTCATAAATGTTGAGTGTACTAAAAAATGTAAGTCGCGTTGGACAAAAGCATCAGCTTGTTCCTGACGTGTTCCTCACGTGTTCCTGACGTGTTCATTGAGAACACAAACGTCTGAGTAATGGCATCACACCTGATTGAATATTTCCAGAAATATAAAATCAAATGATGAAGACCGAGAGATTAATGGTCCCAGGCAGTAATATGGATTTTAACAGATATGTGCATCTTCAGGAACAGAGACCCGGGGAGTGTGCGCTGTGGGTGTGTGTAGACAATCGGAGTGTGACGGAGTGTTGTGTTGTTGCAGGCACCGAGTGGGTGGACCCTGAGGATCCCACCGTCATCGCAGAGAACGAGCTGCTCGGAGCAGCGGCGGCCATCGAAGCTGCTGCCAAGAAGCTGGAGCAGCTGAGGCCCAGGACCAAACCCAAGGTCAGAGCTTCTCCTCGGGCCGGTTGACCTCAGCGCAGGGAGAAGCTCCCAGTGCTCCCAGTGCTCCCAGTGCGCCGCTCGTCCTCTCGTCTCACACGTCACCCTGTTAACATGTCAATGTTCACCCGGAGCTCCAGGATCTCACTGACCGTTGTCCCCTCTCTTGTAAACAGGAAGCAGATGAGAGCTTGAACTTCGAGGAGCAGATTCTGGAGGCGGCCAAGGCCATCGCCGCCGCCACCAGCGCCCTGGTGAAGGCTGCCTCCGCCGCCCAGAGGGAGCTGGTGGCTCAGGGGAAGGTAAGTCCCCCCCCCCGACCAGGAGGAGTCCTGAGATCCATGATCTGCTCAGCGTCTTCTTGTTGTGCAGTGGAATTAAAACCCGTGTGTTTCCAGGTGGGAGCGATCCAGGCCAACGCAGTGGACGACGGGCAGTGGTCTCAGGGACTCATCTCAGCTGTAAGTCTCCTCCCTCCTCAACATGAAGACTGTTTAACACTGAAACCTGTTCACCATCGCTGCCTTGGTCTCCTCAGGCCCGGATGGTTGCCGCGGCGACCAGCAACCTGTGTGAGGCGGCCAACTCGGCGGTGCAGGGCCACGCCAGCGAGGAGAAGCTCATCTCCTCGGCCAAGCAGGTGGCGGCCTCCACCGCTCAGCTGCTGGTGGCCTGTAAGGTCAAGGCCGACACGGACTCCCAGACCATGAAGAGGCTGCAGGTCAGTTCTGCTTCTGTTCCACAGAACAACTGACACGTGAGGAGAACCTTCACGTGTCCCTGGGAACACGGCTTATTGACACAGTTATCATATTATACAGTTTAACCTCAAACTTGACTATAGATGACTATGAATATAAATAAATGAACAACGATATTTAATGTAAAATAACAACAGTGAATAATTGTAGCTGGAGGTAATTTGATGTTGATTTATCTCAGTATTTCCTCAGTTTATAATAATCCATTAGTTACCACGGCAACGCAGTATGTTTGGACCAGAGCTATTTGGTTGAAGCCGAAGAGCCGGGTCCAAAGTTAGCTCTCTAATCCGGCTTCATCGCTCTGACATGTGATCCTGGGGGGTGCATAGTGAGAGGAGGGTTCATCCTCTGCTTGTGATCCAGCTACCTGCTGAGGAACAATGACCTCACCCGCTGGGCGACAGCTGCGTCTATTCATAGCTTGTTCAGGGATTCAGGTGCACAGCTGCATCAGGATACACACACTTCATGTTACAATCGAGACAATACACACACTTCATGTTACAATCGAGACAAACTCAACAACAGAAAGAGGTCAAGCGCAGATGGTTCATAAATCCCCCCCGATTTGGGCGGATGCCATCTTGTGTTCAGAGTCCGTGCAGCCTGGTTAAAGTAGTTACAATAATCAAATCATTTCCTGGATTATTGTGTTATTGTGTTGCTGCAGTCATCTGACCCGCCCTACTCTACCTGTGATTGGCTGGTGAGAGAGAGGTGTGAGCCAATCAGAGGCGGAGTCATGGAATCTGTTTATCGTAGAACTGGTCTGAAATCAAGTTTGAACTTATCGGACCCGACGCTAGTTGAATGTCGCCGCCCCTGAAAACCAGCGGATTGATGTAGAACAGGAAACACTGGTCAGACGGGTCTGACATCACTTCCCTGACGGGTCAAGAGGGCATGTAATAGGTCAAACTGATGGTGAGCGCCCCCTGCAGGATCACAAGACAGACTACCTGTGACCTTCCAATGAGCTTCCAGTCTTTCCACGTGGACCTGGAACAGATTGTGACAGTTTGAACGTGTTTCCTTCTTCAGCCTCAGACTCAGCTGACGACCTTGATCCCAAAGTTCTGTCCAAACCTTTCTTCTTAAACTCAAAGCTGCGACTCTGATGGAGCCTCACTGTGACCTTTAAGTGTAACTGATGCGTTCACTCCCAACACATAACACAAAGTGTGCTGTGAGTCCTGTGTGTGTCTGTGTGTGTGTGTCTGTGTGTGCGTCTCATATTCTCTGATCCAATCAGCAGTGGCTTATCTGGGCTCTTCTGGGCCTGCAGCTGCCGCCTCAGTAATTCTCCAACATTAATGTGTGGACGCTCTGGAAACAATCCACAGAGCAGCGAGCGGAGCTGAAACACGAAGCTGACGGAGCTCTCATCACTGGGTGGTTCAGGGACACAACTGGTTAACACACTGGTTAACACACTGGTTAACACACTGGTTAACACACTGGTTAACACACTGGTTAACACACTGGTTAACACACTGGTTAACACACTGGTTAACACACTGGTTAACTGAGTTACCAGTAAACCAGTTTATTTCAGCAACTGACCTCTAGAATCTAGAAAAGAAAAAAACATATAAATACAAGTTTGAGACGGAGGCCGACCTTTCCTACTCGCTCTGGAGGCTGTTGAGCAATCACAATGAAATGGAGCAGCTGCCCAATCAAAGCAGAGCTGGGCTTATCGGGGTTAGACAGAGGCTGAAGAGAGGAGCTGCAGCGATGGACAGACGGAGGAACGTGAATCTGAGCATTCGGCCATGAAACAGTTAGCGATGTGATCGGTGACAGTGCAGCTCCGGTGATGCTGCGGCTCTGCAGCGTTTTGTTATGTCAGGGCCGGACTAACAGAAACATTCCAGCCAAAGATAAACCAGAGGAGGATGCAGCTCCAGCGTCGTCCTCTGCCAGCTGCGGCTCTGATTTCAGTCCAAAGCCTCAAAAGGACAAAACTCCTGTTTGCCGCGCCGCCCCGGAGCCGCTCGGCAGACTCACACTCTTTGCCTTTTACAGATATTGTCCGACACTGAGCAGGCGAGGAAGCTGTTATGGTTTTGTGTCTGCTGGAAGTTCTGATTCCTTTCCAGGAGTCTGTTCAGCTCAAACTCGGCTCCTGCATTTCAAGTGTCTTTAAGTTTCCATTCTCCTCTCACACCACGTGAACACCGGGAGGGACGTTCCACTGAGGGGTTCCAGAGGTCAAAGGTCACAGTGACCTCATGAGAGTCTGGAGTCTTCTTAGTTTCACTCCATCAGTGTTAATTTCGTTGACGAAGACGATAACGAAAACTATTCGTTAACGCCCCTTTTCCCACGACTAAGACGAGACGAAGACGTAAGGAAAACGGATCTTCGAAAATAAAAACTAAGACTAAATCTATTTTAACTTTCGTTGACGAGACGAGACGAAAATGTTGGTGGTTGACTAAGTCACAATAATTTTTAAAACATCATCGTATCAGGCCGTCATGAAGTATCAGGAGCGGGCGAGTGAGTCTAAACGAAAACTAGACTAAAACTAAGAAGGATAAAAATGACTAAATGTGACTAAAACTAATTTGCATTTTCGTCAAAAGACTAAGACTAAATCAAAAATAGCTGCCAAAATTAACACTGCACTCCACACTGTGTGTGTGTGTGTGTGTGTGTGTTTCTTTAGGCTGCTGGGAACGCTGTGAAGCGAGCGTCTGATAACCTGGTGAAGGCGGCGCAGAAAGCAGCGTTCGATGCCCAGGACGACCAGGCCGTGGTGGTCAACAGCAAGATGGTGGGAGGAATCGCTCAGGTGAGTCCCAGGGACCACACAAGCACACACATGGCTCCCTTGACCTTTGACCTATTGTCTGCAGACAATCTCCCAAATAGTACTCCCACCAGGTTTGGTGTGCATGTGTTGTGATGTGTGTTACTTTGTCCACACACACACACACAGTGTGTAGTGTGCGCAGTGAGCTGGAGGTGGTCACATGATGGTGTCTGTTTCAGATCATGGCCGCTCAGGCGGAGATGCTGAGGAAGGAGCGGGAGCTGGACGAGGCCCGGAAGAGGCTGGCCACCATCCGGCAGCAGCAGTACAAGTTCCTCCCCACGGAGCTGCTGCAGGACGGCCAGGAGCAGTGAGAGAGAGAGAGTGTGTGTCTGTCTGTGTGTGTGTGTGAGTGTGTGTCACCACACAGTAATGTGACAGTGATTCAGGGCCTGAGGAGGCTCCACCCAACATCAGATCCAGTTCCTCAGGAGGGTTTCTGTCTTTATTCCCTTTGCAGAAACACCAGGGTTATGAATTGAATGAAGTCCTTATTAAGGCGTCTGATTTGATCTTCTATGTTTTCCTCTGTTTCTTCTCTGCCTTGCATGTCGTCGTTTTGTAGATGTTGTGTTTCCGTATGAAACGACGTCGCCAGTAAATTCTGCCGTTAGAACGTCGCTGCTCCGACATGAGGCCGAGCGCAGTGTATGCTAACTATGCTAGCTATGCAAACAAATGTATTCTATGCAGATGATTATTTTTTGTATTTGCGTGAGCACGTTTAGCCTGGACGTGTAGATGAAGGTCTCTGGTCACGTGACTGATGATGTGTCACATGTTTGAATCTGAGGGAACTTTGAGCTGTAACTTTGCGTTGGAACAAATCTTTTTTAAAGGTTGAGCGATGAATGAAACTCAGTTAATATCAGTGTTTCTGTGTTTGGATTAAAGCAGCTGCAGTGTTGAGGATTAGACGTGTTTATGTAAAGATTATGAAGCCATATATTTAACATTCAGCATCGTATTGACTCCGTGAGGATGCTCAGACTCACTCCAGTTACATGTCAGTGTCGCGGTGCTTCCTACTTCCTGTTCGTTTGTTCATGTCGCTCATATCAGTGCTTTCAAAGTGATCATGAAACGTGTCCAGTATAACTTTCTGATACCAAACATTAATCTTCTAAGTGCACTTACTTCAAACTGTCCTTCATTTCAATAAGAAAAGCTCACACTCCCTTTCTTCCACACGTCTCATATGAAGACACAACTCCTGAAAGTGTGTGTGTGACTGGGTGGACATGATGCTGGTGAGCAGCAGTCCCACCTCCTGCCACTGGGACACGTTTATATCCAATAAAACCAGTTTGATTTTCATTTCTCACAGCGACTCGTGTGGACTCCATCTTTTCTACAAACACTTTGGACCCAGGTTCATATTTCACTTGATCTCAGATGCACGTCATTTAGTTATCATTTGAAAAAAGAGTTCCTGGTTTAACTTCTGAGGAGAATTTGAGTTAATTCTCAACATTATTTCACCTTTAAGATAAAAAAACAGCTTCAAGTGAATGAGAGGATGAATTCAGAATGAATGAGGCTCAGATGAATCCGGTGGAGGCTTCACATGGAAACAGAACTTTGATTCAGTTTGACTTTGTTCTCAAACAAAAAAAATAGAAAAACTAACTTATTCCAGGTTCCAATAATAATTAATAACTAATTCACTTCTTCTTCTCTTCACTTCTTCTTCTCTTCACTTTTTCGTCTCTTCACTTCTTCGTCTCTTCACTTCATCTCTTCACTTCTTTATCTCTTCACTTCTTTATCTCTTCACTTCTTCTTCTCTTCACTTCTTCATCTCTTCACTTTTTCGTCTCTTCACTTCTTCTCTTCACTTCTTCATCTCTTCACTTCTTCATCTCTTCACTTTTTCACTTCTTCTCTTCTTCTCTTCACTTCTTCATCTCTTCACTTCTTCATCTCTTCACTTTTTTGTCTCTTCACTTCTTCATCTCTTCACTTTTTTGTCTCTTCACTTCTTCTCTCTTCACTTCTTCATCTCTTCACTTTCTTTCTCTCTTCACTTCTTCATCTCTTCACTTCTTCATCTCTTCACTTCTTCATCTCTTCACTTCTTTATCTCTTCACTTCTTCATCTCTTCACTTCTCTTCTCTTCTTCTCTTCACTTCTTCATCTCTTCACTTCTTTCTCTTCACTTCTCTTCATCTCTTCACTTCTTCATCTCTTCACTTCTTCTCTCTTCACTTCTTCATCTCTTCTTCATCTCTTCACTTCTTCATCTCTTCACTTCTTCTTCTCTTCTTCTCTTCACTTCTTCATCTCTTTACTTCATCACTTCTTCTTCTCTTCACTTTTTCGTCTCTTCACTTCTTCTCTTCACTTCTTCATCTCTTCACTTCTTTATCTCTTCACTTCTTTTCTCTTCACTTCTTCTTCTCTTCACTTCTTCTCTTCACTTCTTCATCTCTTCACTTCTTCATCTCTTTACTTCATCACTTCTTCTTCTCTTCACTTTTCATCTCTTCTCTTCACTTCTTCATCTCTTTACTTCATCTCTTCTTCTCTTCACTTTTTCTCTTCACTTCTTCTCTCTTCACTTCATCTCTTCACTTCTTTATCTCTTCACTTCTTTATCTCTTCACTTCTTCATCTCTTCACTTCTTCTCTCTTCTTCTCTTCACTTCTTCATCTCTTCTACTTCTTCTATCTCTTCACTTCTTCTTCTCTTCACTTCTTCATCTCTTCACTTCTTCTCTCTTCTCTCTCACTTCTTCTCTCTTCACTTCTTCATCTCTTCACTTCTTCACTTCTTCATCTCTTTACTTCTCACTTCTTCTTCTCTTCACTTTTTCTCTCTTCACTTCTTCGTCTCTTCACTTCATCTCTTCACTTCTTTATCTCTTCACTTCTTTATCTCTTCACTTCTTCATCTCTTCACTTCTTCTTCTCTTCATCTCTTCACTTCTTCATCTCTTCACTTCTTCTTCTCTTCTTCTCTTCACTTCTTCATCTCTTTACTTCATCACTTCTTCTTCTCTTCACTTTTCACTTCTTCATCTCTTCTCACTTCGTCTCTTCACTTCTTCATCTCTTCACTTCTTTATCTCTTCACTTCTTCATCTCTTCACTTCTTCATCTCTTCACTTCTTTATCTCTTCACTTCTTCTTCTCTTCACTTTTTCGTCTCTTCACTTCTTCGTCTCTTCACTTCATCTCTTCACTTCTTTATCTCTTCACTTCTTTATCTCTTCACTTCTTCATCTCTTCACTTCTTCTTCTCTTCATCTCTTCACTTCTTCATCTCTTCACTTCTTCTTCTCTTCTTCTCTTCACTTCTTCATCTCTTTACTTCATCACTTCTTCTTCTCTTCACTTCTTCACTTCTTCATCTCTTTACTTCATCACTTCGTCTCTTCACTTCTTCATCTCTTCACTTCTTTATCTCTTCACTTCTTCATCTCTTCACTTCTTCATCTCTTCACTTCTTCATCTCTTCACTTCTTCATCTCTTTACTTCATCACTTCTTCTTCTCTTCACTTTTTCGTCTCTTCACTTCTTCTTCTCTTCACTTCTTCATCTCTCTATTTCTTCACGTCTTCCTACAGTGAACAGATGATGATGATGTCAGTGAAAAAAATCTCAGCTGTTTATTCCCACACAGTGCGCGCACACGTCACGCGCACAGCTTGGACACCCCTCGCTGCCTAAATATGGAAACCGTCCCCGCGCGCGTCCACGCTGATGATAGAGAGACCGGGAGGAGCTCGTGACAGTTTCATTCTCCACGAGCCGCTCAGACGAGTCGCACGCGCGCCCCGGTCCAGCTCCGGTAGAACTCAGCTCCGGTATAAGAAGTCCGCTCCGGATAAACCCGCACCTACTGCCGAGGAGCCACTGAGCCAGCAACCATGGAGGCCATCAAGAAGAAGATGCAGATGCTGAAGCTGGACAAGGAGAACGCCATCGACCGAGCGGAGCAGGCGGAGGGAGACAAGAAGGGAGCGGAGGACAAGTGCAAACAGGTACAGGAAGGGGGCGCTAGAGCCAAACGTCCACTCAGCGGAACTCTGTCTGCTCCCATCACAGGTGGTGTCCCTCAAGGTTCTGTCTGAGGCCCAGTTCATTTCCATTATCACTGTACACGATACTTTTCTTACTGGTTACACCGGAAAGTGCTCCATCGAAAATCTCTTTAACTGATTGAATGATGTATTAGCTCCGCCCAGTGGGTTGTTTCCAGTTTGTGTGTTTGTCAGAATCGTTGAAACTGAAAATCCACTGATGAGACTCACTTGACCTCCGGGGATGAAAGAGCATTATTATTTAATTTGACTTATCTTTAATATCTTTTACTGGATCTTAGATCAGGATTCTATCGTCTCTTCTTTTATCTATATTTGTTTTTAATTTATTTTAAATATAAATAATGATGAGAAAGTGGGACAGTGATCAGAGGATTAAAGTAAACGGAGAAGCCCGAGCCTGAACAGCGCCACCCTGTGGTCAAACAGCATCAGTGATTTAAGTCATCTTTTCAAAACCTGCATGTGACTCATCCGAGGCTTAAAATTATCTCACGTCTCAGAAACATATTAGAGACTACTAGGTAGAATTATAACCAATATCATATTTTATTTATATATATATATATAAACACTATAAAAATGTAGAGCAGAACGGAGCAGCTGCTTTTGTGCAGTCAAACAAACTGAACTCTGCAGATCTCCATGTTTCTCTGGAGGATCACGTCCGAGTGGGACACCTGAAGACAGACCAAGATGAGAAGAGAGTTTGTGGTGATCAGAGCTGACGACGTGTCAGGTGATGTTAACATGATCACATGACCTCTGCAGCACAGGGAACAGGTCACTTCCTGCCCCCCCGGCTGCTCCACCTCTCACCTGAACCGTGAGGAGGGTCTGATGCTGTGTTGATCAGCTGTGAAACACAAACGCTGGAGAAGCTCTGGAGATGATTCTCTGGATCCGACCTGGAGCTCATCTCTAAACAGTGACGTGTTGTACTTAAAAAACTTCAGGATAAGAAAAACGTGTCATGATCAAAACTCATAATTCCCTGAGTGATGAAAACATGCGTCAGATGGTTCGGCTGCTTTGGTCACATCTGCAGCTTCCAGCTGTGAAGCGATGCTGCTGCAGGACGCAGGGAGTCTGTCTCCTGGCTGCGCTCCACTGGCGCTCCACACTGTAATACCAGATCTGATATCCATCTATGAATAGAAAGCAACTTTTCAACTATGCAACTGTCCACATAGCTTGTGTTCCCAGGGGATCCCGGCCTGTTGCTACGACAATGCTTCACCATCACTTCTGTCTGACCACTGAACACTCGTCTATTTCTGGTTCCCTATAAAGACCCCTCCTTCTTTGAATTGCTGCTCCCCTAAGAGATGGTCAAGGCTGCTGGTTCAGGACGCTGGGATCAGGCTGGGATCAGGAGCGTCCAGGCTATTTGTGACTGAGGCCTTACATGGCTGCAGCTGTACAGTCTGTCAGGAGGGATACAGGGCATCTGTCCTGAGGACTTAATGCTCGGGTACAATTGTCTTTTTATAGGACATGAAGCTGTTGGTGCAAACGTTGACTCGCTGACACAATCTTTAGAAATGAGTCACTGGAAAACAGACGCGTCCAAAACAAAGAGAGGTTCTAATGGTCGTGAACCAGAAACCTTCAGGAGTCTGATCATCGAGTTGTAATAATATGACGTATCAGAACCACAAACTGTTTTATGGTTTCAGTTTAACTACGACCTCTTGACTGTAAGTAAAGATGGACGACATCTTTACATGGAGTGGAGCAGTGGTGTTGAGGTCCTGCCCATCAGTCAGCCTCAGCTGTCAATCATCAGGTCTCAGCCGGTTTTTATATCATAAAATAACTAAATAAAAACTGAACAGAAAATTCAACAAACATCAGATAAGAACGACCTAAATAACAGAAACAACTTTACAAACATTTATTTAACGTCTCCTTAGATCTTTTGTTTGGTTCATGTCCCATCTGGTAACATGGAGGAGGAGGAGGTTTTGACCTCCACCTCAGCCAGACACCAGGGGGCGATAGAGATGATTTAGCTTCATTCCGTCCACGTTTCATCTACAGTCATTGGTGGGAACAGGAAACAGTCGTGTTGATGCTCCAGTGACAGAGGAGGATGAATTCTGGTAAATGATGTGAAGAGTTGTTTTAACTGTCCCTCATGTGGCTCAGTGTTCCAGAGGAAATAAATATGATTTAATAAAGATATTGAATGTTGAAGGAGACGACACCTGAAGCACAAGAAGAGAAGTTTCCACAATAAACACTGAACTCTATGAAATGTACTGGGATGGATCGTGAATGTAGGAGACGACTTCGTAGAGTTATTCTAAATGATTTCATTAGTCCTTTATGATCAGTTTCCTCACACTCTGCCATGTTGTGTGTCTGTGTGTGTTTGTGTTGTGTAGCTGGAGGAGGAGCTGCTGGGTCTGCAGAAGAAGCTGAAGGGCGTCGAGGATGAGCTGGACAAATACTCTGAGTCGCTGAAGGACGCCCAGGAGAAGCTGGAGCAGGCAGAGAAGAAGGCAGCAGACGTGAGTGAAGGGAGTGATGTCATGATGATGTCAGGATGATGTCACGACGGGTGTCACATCTTCCACTTGGTGTTCAGCCTGTTGCTGCTCAAACTGGAAACCAGCAGCGCCCTCTGGTGGTTTCGACGCACACAGACCAGTCAGTCACACTCACACATGAATCACCAGTGTCTTCATGTCGACCTTCACAGAGAATTCAAAGCTGCTGGTGTTAAATCTCCAGAGCGTCATCATGTGAACACTCCCGTTAAGCAGCCTGGCTGCAGGCCCCGTATTAAATCATGAGTCATATCAGATTCTAACAACATATCATAAAGCCTGTCAGCGCCTCCGGGCAGACCCAGGACCTGTGCTGGAGGATCTGGTTTCTCTAATCCAGGTCTGGCAGCAGCTGAGTCAGATCCTCACGCTGTCCACGTTCACATGGACACCAAGCACACTGACTCTGGATCAGACGTTACTCCAAATGTAATTTACACCAGTTACTGATTTAACCTTCACCCTCCTGCCGCTTCTTTCTAATCTCAATCCTCGTTCTTCTTCCGTCTCGTGGTCACTCAGCTCGTGTGTCGTACGTCATGTGACAAAGAGACGGTTACACATGTGGACACGATGAGACGATGAAGCGCTGCCCCAGGTCCACATGTGCAGGGTGTGTGTGTGTGTGTCCCCATGTGTCCATCATCCAACAGGCGTGGATGATGGACACATGTCTCAGAGTGTCTCTGTGCTGGTGACGTCATTCTGAGCCACAGTCTGTTTTTATATCATCTAATATCAAATGAAAGCAAACTTATCAGAAAGTGTCACAGATAAGACGGCAGCGTTCAGATCCTTATTTACTGTCTCTGGACTACGTCAAATAAAGTCCCTCTTCCTTGTGGACACATCATTGGTTCTCTCAGGCTTTGGGTCAAATCCCTGGAGTCCTTCACCTCCTAACATCATAAGCTAATGTCAAACTAGGTGTGAGAGCTGGAGCTGGTTTGTCTGTCCACTCCAGGACGGTCTCTGCCTCAGGACACCAGCAGGGACATCTATCTGAAAGAACTTCTATACATGAGGACATTCTAAATGATAAGACATGATGTCAACATGCGTTCATACAACAAGAGTTGGTATCTTTCCTTCAACTCTGCACAAGACTGAACAAAGTATTTCTTATAAAGCACGTTACACGTGTTGGAGGTGTAACACAGACAGGGGACATGTCCAGATCTTAGATAATAACAAACTTGATTAGATATTCTCTCTCTATATATATCTATATCAATATATAGATATATACAGTCAATGACGTTCGTATAGTTCACAAACCCCTATGTGACGTCACGGCAGGCTGCCACTTGGTGGCGCGGTTTCGTGTGATTTCAAAATAAGAGAGGCGCCGATGATCGCTTTATTCTGAAGTTGTAACCTGAACTATCGGGACCCGTTGCCATGGTAACAGTCACACAGCTCGGCATCATGGCGGCCTTCACGTCCGTGGACTCGGTGAAGAGGAAGATCCAGAACCTGCAGCAGGACGTGGACGAGGCGGAGGACCGGGCCGAGCTGCTGCAGGAGGAGGCGGACACCGAGAGACGCGCCCGGGACACGGTAACACCGGGACACGACCCGGGACACGTAGCACCGGGACACGACCCGGGACACGACCCGGGACACGACCCGGGACACGACCCGGGACACGACCCGGGACACGACCCGGGACACGACCCGGGACACGGTAACACCGGGACACGACCCGGGACACGACCCGGGACACGGTAACACCGAGAGACGCGCCCGGGACACGGTAACACCGAGAGACGACCCGGGACACGACCCGGGACACGGTAACACCGGGACACGACCCGGGACACGGTAACACCGAGAGACGACCCGGGACACGGTAACACCGGGACACGACCCGGGACACGGTAACACCGGGACACGACCCGGGACACGGTAACACCGAGAGACGACCCGGGACACGACCCGGGACACGGTAACACCGGGACACGACCCGGGACACGGTAACACCGAGAGACGACCCGGGACACGACCCGGGACACGTAGCACCGGGACACGACCCGGGACACGACCCGGGACACGGTAACACCGGGACACGACCCGGGACACGACCCGGGACACGGTAACACCGAGAGACGACCCGGGACACGTAGCACCGGGACACGACCCGGGACACGACCCGGGACTCGGTAACACCGTTACACAGGGAGCTTCCGGTCGAACCGTGACTGACCGGCTGTCAGTTTTAGAACATAAGATGGAGAATGTTCCTTTGTACGTTTGAATTGAAGTTACCAACCAACAGCAGATTACTTCTTTAAAACTCGTTTATGATGTACAACAAGTACTTAACGTCATCCTGTCAAGTATCATTAATACTGCAGCAGTACCACGAACTGACAGGTCCAGTAGTATTCTGTAAATATAAATGGACGACGCGTCTCCACTTCCTTCAGAATGAAGCCAAATCATCTCGGATGTGAACGCTGCCATCTTGTGGTGATGACGTGATTTGCAGGCAGTGTAGTGATGGAGGAGTGGATCTGAGGTATCCAGGTCCCGCCCACTCATACTCGACCAATCCCGAGTCCGTCTCAGCTCTCAATCACGAGACTCCTTTCCGGGGGGGGGGCTTCGGTGACAAACTGTCGGTCCATGCTAACGTTTGTGGCTTCAACTCCATGTAGCAGCTAATGCTACATGTTAAAGAACCAGCTGCAGCTCTGTTGCTAGGCGACAGCAGTAGAACTGGCCTCAGGGTGTCTGATCTTCTTCTGGGTTCTCTGATCCGTGCAGGCGGAGGCGGAGGTGGCGTCTCTCAACAGACGCATCCAGCTGGTGGAGGAGGAGCTGGACCGAGCTCAGGAGCGACTGGCCACCGCTCTGCAGAAGCTGGAGGAGGCGGAGAAAGCTGCAGACGAGAGCGAGAGGTGAGGAACTTTGTTCATCCTCTGAACTTCTGAACGCTCTACGTTCCAGAGCAACTCAACCACCTGGTCGAGCTCTGGTTCAGCAACGTGCAGGAAACCTCGGTCACTTGAACTGACCACTGACCAAAGCAGCTCAGAATAAAGCTTGAGTGAAAAGAACCTGAACATACATTTACTTAAGTAAAGTACAGATACATGAGAACTGCACTTAAGTACAGTAACAAAGTAAAAGTACTTTCTCTCTCTGCTGTGACCGTTCAGAGGAATGAAGGTCATCGAGAACCGAGCGTCCAAGGACGAGGAGAAGATGGAGATCCAGGAGATGCAGCTGAAGGAGGCCAAGCACATCGCGGAGGAGGCCGACCGCAAGTATGAGGAGGTGAGAGCTCAGAGTTCAGTGAAAACACTGGGCCGCTGCTGACTCTGTAAACACATGGGACACACCCACAACCTCTGGTTAATTCAAAATAATGAAGAAATCATTTTATAAAGGTATTTCTGTATATTTGTTGCTATGTTTACATTTAAATTAAAAGCTGATACAGAATCAGAATCAGATCAAAGTCTGAGTGATTTATATCGTTAAGTTTGAACTCGACCGATATGAGTCACAAACGATGATGTGGAAACTTTGATTGGACAGAATCAACAATGCAGAAAAGACCTATTTACAGTTACTTACAAACTGTTTTTTAATTTCAATCTATATACTTTATAATTTCTTTTCATTGATAATAAAGTTTAAGATGAGATCAGATGTGGGAGTGGATCTCTGTGACTCTGATGTGAGCTGGACGTCCTCAGGTGGCTCGGAAGCTGGTGATCCTGGAGGGCGACCTGGAGCGCTCCGAGGAGCGGGCGGAGGTGGCCGAGGCGTAAGTCCCCCCCCGCAGCTCAGGAGGTCATAGTGAGGTCATAGTGAGGTCATAGTGAGGTCATGTGATCTCTACTGTCACAACACCTGAAGCTGCACCTGCACTGCTCATTGATGCATTTAATAATTAACGATTAATTAGTGGTTGTTGTTGCACAGACTTCTCACAATAATTAATGTCCATTAATCTACTGATGAAAAATCGGATTCATCTTTTAGAGTCCAATGTTTAAATTCAGTTGTGTTTGTTTGTGAATGAACCATGAATCAATGAGGTTGAGTGATCCACAGATCGCCTGCTGGTTGTGTGAGTCTACACAAACGTGTGTTCTTGTGTTCTCTCCTGTGTGTGTGTTTATCTAATGCATGTGGGAAACGCCTGCATGACCCCCCCACCCTCCTCCCCCCCGACCTCCTGGACTAACCCTGCAGACGAGTGAGGGAGCTGGAGGAGGAGCTCCGCCTAATGGACCAGAACATGAAGTCCATGATGTGCGGAGAGGAAGAGGTACTGAGACCCCCCCCCCGGGTCAAACCCGTGACCCGCCCCCTTCTCCTCTGACCTGCTTCTAAACTCCTCCCACTGCCTCCTGTCTAACCTGCACTGGCCTGTGACTCGTTGAAGGACAAGTCAGGTGATATTCTGTCTTGGTTTTCTTTTCAACAAATCAGATGGAAATCTAGGATAGAAGATTTTCAACTCAAAATTCTAAATTGTTATGATTATGAAAGATACATTTTCTGGATAGAAGATAAGACCAGTGAGTTTCTGTGGTTCCACAAACCTGAGGCGAACTTTCCCATCGTGCTCGATCAACATCGACCGACAGTCGCTCCCTCGTTGGGAGGAGCTATGACACCTTGGGGGCGGGGACAGTGGCTGATGCTCCTCTGATTGGACCCTTTGAAGCCTCCGGTCCACAGCCTCTCTCTGACCTCATCAGCCTCATGGATCAGATGATCACCTCTGTCTCTGTTTTAAATCAATTTAAGATTCATGTCGTCAGTAGCAACTGATCAGTTTGTATCTGCGATTTGTTGACAAGAAGAAAATCATAGACTCACATCAGACTTCTGCTTTAATGGGACTGTGTTTATTTGCAGCTCCCTCTGACAGACCTGGTTCACTCTGGTTCTCTGCTTCTCAGAGACTTGATTTTCAAATCGTGGGTTCGGTCGGTGTCAGGTTCTCTTCTGCTGCTCTTTCAAACCGCTGCTCTTTCTCCTCCTGCTTCTTTCTCTCTTTCTGACGCTGCTCAGTAAATCAGGCGACCTTGAGGAAGAGTTGAAAAATGTCACCAACAACTTGAAGTCGCTGGAAGCGCAGGCTGAGAAGGTACGGTAGGAGCTGAGGGCATTCGGCCTCAGGTCCGGACATTCAGACTGTTAATATGTTTAAATATAAATGGTTCATTATTTAAAGTGACTTAAAGAAACATGAGGAAAAGTTAAAACTTTCACATCTTTATTCTTCTTGTCTTTCTTAAAAAGATTCCAATCTTCTCCAGCAGTAGATTTTCTGTGCATGTAAAGTGTCTTGTTATTATTCCAGCTTCAAGTTCAAATCTTTGGTTTGGTTTTCAGTACTCGCAAAAGGAGGATAAATACGAAGAGGAAATCAAAGTTCTTACTGACAAGCTGAAAGAGGTGAGGTTGATATTTCTGCCTGAGGCGAGCGGCGGCCTTGACTCGTGTCCTTCTGATGTTTCTGTTTGTGTTCCAGGCTGAGACTCGTGCAGAGTTTGCAGAGAGATCTGTGGCCAAGCTGGAGAAGACCATCGACGATCTGGAAGGTATTTAAACGCTGTTTCCTCTGCTCCCCCTGACGCCAGTAACACGTCTGCTGTGAATCAAGTAGAAGTAACACACTGCTTCACTAATCTCTTCTGAGGGTGTGTGGCTGCACGGTGTGAAGCCTCAGGGTCCGGTTGTGTTGGGAGAGAAGAACCACGTGTTAGGAACTGAACGTCCAGTGAAGTCCTACAAGTCTTAAAGAGCATCAGACCTGGAAGAAGTTCAAACTCGTTCATATGAAAAGTTCCACATGTCATCGAGTAACGAATAAGTAGAAGCTGCGTTCCTCCTCACGTTGAGAAGATGAACATCAGGTCCCTCTCTGAAGGACGCAGGTTTACTGGCACTTCAGCCACGTGTTGGCTACACACAGATCAGTCATGCAGGTTTCCTCGTGCAGACGCTCACAGCTGAATGGAACATGAGCGTGTCCTTCCTCACCGACTGCACTATTACACAGAATCACTACTTTTCAGAATCTAGTTATATGTTTGGCTGATTTGTCCTTTAGCTGTTAACTGTATTTCTGACCTTGGTATAGAATCCGTTTCTTCCACGTGTGTTTGAAATGATTGTGTAGAACTCTTCAGATTCCGTCACAGTCGACTCCCAACATGGCTGCCGTGGTTGTTTGCCTGAGTTCATGATGACTTCACTAACAGTTGAAGCTGTTTGGTTTGCTCCGTGGTCTCTGACGTGTGCTGAGCTGAACGGGTTCCGTGGGTTCGAGCCCCGAGATCAGAGAGAGAGCATGGCTTCAGTGTGTTGGGGTCAGATCCCTCAGCTGTGACATCACTCACACATCAGGTCGGTGATGCTCCAGCACAACAAACCTCAATATTATTGAGGTCTGATATTTTACAGTTCAACCATAAACTTACTATAAATAACTATAAATAAAAAGAAAACACAAAAACAAACAAATATATAGAACTTTTATAAGAAACTAAACATCTTTCCTCCATTAATATTAACGAAGGAAAGATGTAAATGCAGATGTGAGCAAGGTCTGAGCCTCCAGATGTTTCTCCTGCTTGGTCTGAAGTGACGAGCTGCATGAAGCCACCGTTTAAAACCAGATGAACGTTTTCCTTCTGTTATTCTGAATCCTGTCTCTTTGCTGCTCTGCCCCATGTGTCTCTACCTGTGTGTGTCTCTACCTGTGTGTGTCTCTACCTGTGTGTGTCTCTACCTGTGTGTGTCTCTACCTGTGTGTGTCTCTACCTGTGTGTGTCCTCCTGCAGATGAAGTGTACGCTCAGAAGCTGAAGGGTAAAGCCCTCAGCGAGGAGCTGGACTTGGCCCTGAACGACATGACCACACTCTAGACGCTCTGTATCTCTTCCGCTCTGCTCTTCCTTCCTGTCTGAACTCGTGTCCGCTGCTCGCTGTTGTTCTGATCCATCTAGAAGGTTCTAGAAGGAACCGTGGGCCCGTCCGTGCCTGTGTGCTGCTCTGAGCAGAGGGTTGAGTCTCTGTTGTGTGTCTGTTGGTGGACGTTGTGTGTTTTCTCGAATGTTTCCCTCTCTCTGTAATAAACGGATTAAAGCTCTTTTCTGTCTCCTTCCACTTTTACTTCCTTTCTCTTCCATTTACTTCCTCTTTTTATAAATGTATAAGTAGTGTATGAATAATAAATAACCTAAGATAAGCTTTATTTGTCACATACACAATTATACATGGTACAATGTGCAGTGACATGTGTTATTGTACTTTCATCCAGTTTTAAAATAGTAAAATAAAAGACACAATATAATATATAAGACACAATAAAAGACACTGTTCCTCCACCAACAGTGTTCCTGAGGTTGTAAGTGATTTATCTGGAGCTGAGATCTGATGTTGGATAGTTTCTCCGTCTGGAAGAAGAAAAGTGGATTTACTCAGTGTGCTGTCTGAGAGACGACAAAATGAATCTTTCCTCTTCTCTGGAAACTGAGAAATTCTTTGTTTAAAGACTCAATTTAATTTCTATTGCACCAGATCATAATATACATCAAGGCTTTTTACATAGAAGGGCGAGACCATTACAATTATAGAGAAACCAACAGTTCCCACAACGAGCAGAGGAGAGCACTCATTATGAACACATACTTCTGGGCTTGTATGTGTCCTGCAGTCCTGGAACACTAAGGTCCAGGACTGTTCATCAAATGAAGATCTGGTCAAAGATCATAAAGAACCGCTTCAGAAACGCTTACTCAGCAACAATAACATGTTGAAGCTGGTCAACAACATGATTTAATAGGTTTAGTCTGAAGCTCTCTGGAGTTCATCAGATCCTACAATTGAATACTGTTCCTTATGGATGAAACGGGACATTAGATGTTTGAATCCTTCATTAGTCTATATATATATATATATATAAATAAATAATCAGTCAATCACTGTTGTGGGTCTACCCTGACAACAGTGATGTTGATTCACTGGGTCGAATCAGACGGGTTCTGGGTTCTGTGTCTGGACTTTTCTCCTGTGACTGTGGTTCTTCTTCCAGAGAAACTGGCCCAGGCCAAAGAGGAGAACCTGGACATGCACCAGGTTCTGGACCAAACTCTTCTGGAGCTCAACAACCTATAAAGACCTCTGCAGAGCCGACTGAGGAATCACTGCAACGATTCATCAAGATAAAGTAATTGAAAAAGAAAAGGTTTCATTTGCTCCCAGCAGACACACTTAACGCTGAAGACTGAGGTTCCATCTTGTTATTTTGAACACTTCTTTGTTTATTCATCTGTGCAAATTATTCCAACAGGATTTTTCCAACAACATGAATGTTTTATCAAATGAGATGTTTTTCTGCTTAAATTTAAAGTTTCTGTTTGCTTGTATTTTAAAGTTGCCGGCTCCTCCTCAACGTGATGGAGGAATTCCTCCTTGTGGAGAAAGTGAAGCTAAAATGTCTCGGATATGAACGTCACCATCTTGAATTTTTGACATTCGCAGTATAAATCTGCTTTAAGTTTCCTGTTTGGAAGAGAAAATATACACTGAAGCAAATCGTCACCATAGCAACAGCAGAACACACTCATTCATATTTTTTTGTTCTAGCAGGTTTGGGGCATTTCAGATCAAATGCTCTTATTTTGAAAGGCAATAACAATTGGCATAGGAAATGAAACACTTCACTTTATTTCGAATCATTTTTACTTTGTCTTACTTTATGAAGAAAAGCATTATATTATTAATAATGAGTGTGGGGCTGTTTCCCAGGTTAAAACATGAAACAAATAAAGTGCTGGGAGCTGATTTCAAAGGCTTTATGTATTGTAAACAAAATAAACATCATAATTCTAAGATAAAGTTTGACAGTGACTTGTTTTCTTTTTCTCTGAGTGTGGAACATGCAACCCTTCACCCAAACAAAGAATTGATTATTGATCTGTGATTAGAAGATGGTTTTCTTGTCTTAGAAAAGTATGAGTGGATCTAACCCATCAATCTGAGTGAGTGACAGCTGTCAGTTGAGACGAGGTCAGTCAGGACGAGGCCGGTCTGCTCTTTCACTTCCTCTCTTCACATTTAGATGTTAGATTGAGGAAGACGAACACTCACAGTCTCACACTTGTACCTCACCACAACTCCACTTTGTATTTGTGTAGCAGTAAAGTAGTGAACTAGAAATCCTCAGTTCATAACTGAGCTTTGGATTCAATACACTGTGTAAGAGTAGAAATCTTAGAGGATTTAAATATCTTTCAAAACTAGTAATGTTCATATTCTTGATATTTACATGTTATTACATTATAACACAACTAATCAGTGAAAAGATGCAGCCGTGTGATACAGGTCAAACTCAAGCAGCCTTTTAATAATATTGAATAGTATTGTAAACATGTTTATTCATACATGGAGCTCGCGGGGCGGAGACAAACCGGAAAACAAGAGTCACTGACGCAATGAACCGGGACAATAAAATCTGAGCCCTCTCATTGGTTCACAGCGCTTGACTGACAGTTGTTCCGACGAATCACCAGCAGCTGTATCTCCGCTGTTTCTTTCAGTAGATGTGTAAACAGAAGACAGGCTGAGCGGAGTGACTGAACCCCATCCCCACAGTGTGAGATCTGTGGAGTGTTTCCGAACCACAGTCACTGACGGGAAGTGGGAGGGGCCTTTCAGACACAGATGCTAATGGTCGCTGGAGGAGTTCAGCTGTTTTCACCGTGTCCGTGTCCGGAGGAGATAGAGATCCAGAAAACAGCTGATTGACACCGAGGGAGAGGTGAGTGACAGCTGCTGACAAGGACCTCCGGAGGATGTCCTGCGCTCTCAATGAGCTAGCTTCAACAGAGTTAGCTTTAACAGCGTTAGCTTCAACAGTTAGCTTTAAACAGTTAGCTTCAACAGTTAGCTTCAACAGCTAGCTTCAACAGAGTTAGCTTTAACAGCGTTAGCTTCAACAGTTAGCTTCAACAGTTAGCTTCAACAGTTAGCTTCAACAGTTAGCTTCAACAGTTAGCTTCAACAGCTAGCTTCAACAGCTAGCTTCAACGGAGTTAGCTTCAACAGTTAGCTAACAACACACCGGGACTAGCATCAAGTAGCTAACGTTAGCTCCTGACGATGTGAATACTGATTCCTCGAGTTAGTACCAGTTTGATGATTAAAGTGTTTCTGTTCCCTGACAGCTCGTCATCATGATGCAGACAGCTCGAGTCCTTCAGCTGCTGCTGCTCACCTGCTTCACCTCAGCTCCACCTGCAGCTGCTGGTCAGTAGCGGAGTTCACTAGTTGGAGCTAACATCATTCATTGTCCCTGCATTCTACTTCCACACTGCTGTGTACTGCTGTGTACTGCTGTATACTGCTGTGTACTGCTGTGTACTGCTGTATACTGCTGTATACTGCTGTGTACTGCTGTGTACTGCTGTATACTGCTGTGTACTGCTGTATACTGCTGTGTACTGCTGTATACTGCTGTATACTGCTGTGTACTGCTGTGTACTGCTGTGTACTGCTGTGTACTGCTGTGTACTGCTGTGTACTGCTGTATACTGCTGTGTGCTGCTGTGTACTGCTGTATGCTGCTGTATACTGCTGTGTACTGCTGTATACTGCTGTATACTGCTGTGTACTGCTGTGTACTGCTGTGTACTGCTGTATACTGCTGTGTACTGCTGTGTACTGCTGTGTACTGCTGTGTACTGCTGTATACTGCTGTGTACTGCTGTGTACTGCTGTGTACTGCTGTATACTGCTGTGTACTGCTGTGTACTGCTGTGTACTGCTGTGTACTGCTGTGTACTGCTGTGTACTGCTGTATGCTGCTGTGTACTGCTGTGTACTGCTGTATACTGCTGTGTGCTGCTGTGTGCTGCTGTGTGCTGCTGTGTGCTGCTTTGTCCTGCTGTGTACTGCTGTGTGCTGCTGTGTGCTGCTGTGTGCTGCTGTGTACTGCTGTATACTGCTGTGTACTGCTGTATACTGCTGTGTGCTGCTGTGTGCTGCTGTGTGCTGCTGTGTGCTGCTTTGTCCTGCTGTGTACTGCTGTGTGCTGCTGTGTGCTGCTGTGTGCTGCTGTGTACTGCTGTGTGTACTTACAGCAGAAACAAACATGTACATGTTGTTGTGTTGTCGTCCTTCATGGAACCTGCAGCAGAAGTTCATGTTACTTGTGTGTGAGCCTCTCAGTCTGAGTGATATCTGCTGGCTCGGCAGTCACAGTGAAATGTTTCTAAAATGCTTATTGTGTCTTTTTCTTCATTCGAGTTTGATTCTGAACTTTGAGTTTCTGCACTTTTCTTCTTTTTCTTTGTCTTTAGAAAGTGGCAACCATTTGGTGACGGCCCCGAATCCTCCGGTAGTGGAGATAGGGACTGACTTCACGGCTACGTGCATGATCATCAACACAGCTGAGGTCACAGCTGACGACCTCTACTGGAATCTGTCTCAGGCGACGGTACCCAAAGAGCAGTACACAAAGATCAACACAACAGCGCTGAACGTCACCATTCATGTCAGCGGTGAAAAAAACGAATGGTTATTCTGCTTCTGCAAGAAGGTGTCGGACAACGTGATCCTGAATCAAGGAAAATTCATGCACGGGGTCTTCCTTCAGAAAGGCTGTAAGTTTATCTATAAATATATAAATGTGTTTTGTTTTTTTAATGCAATTGTACCTTTATCAGATGGAGTCAGAAGGTGGAGGAGGAGAGAGCTCAAACCAAAGCCTGTAAATAAGATGTTCTAGCTGATGGGAGAGCAACTTTAAATGTGTGTGTTTAACTTCAATGTCAGATCGTCCGAGGAAGCCAGAGAATCTTTCCTGCATCGCTCTGCAGGAGAAAACCTACATCTCTCCAACTATCACCTGCAGCTGGGTCGCAGCAGGACGTCAAACCAAAGACGTCGCCACCAACTTCACTCTGATTCTGAAAGAAATCAAGTGAGTCCATGTCCAGATGTCAGTTATTTGTCTGCAGCAAGAAAATGCAAATGGCCCAAGACCCTAAATGGTATTAAAACTTGTTTTGTGTTTTATCAACAGTGATGATACTGTAAACGTGTGGACTGAAGGAAACAGTGCCTCCGTGTCTCTGTCCACTTTCCCACACTTCACGGAGCTGGAGATCTGGGTGGTGGCAAAGAACAAACTGGGAACCATCCAGTCTGAGCGTCTGAGGAGAGAATCCGGATACTTTGGTCAGTTGAATGTTTTTTTAGTTTTTGATATCTACACTGCAGATTTTTATTGGAATGAATATTTTCAATTTCATTTGTTGCAGTGAAAACAGAGCCTCCGGCAAACATCCAGATCATCTCTGAGAAGAACTTTTCCTACTCTCTTCTCATAAACTGGAATCCTCCTATTGAAAATTTATATGTGGGATTAACGTATGAAATCAGATTCTGCCAAAATGGATCTCATGAGTGGGTGTATGTAAGTATGTTTGTGACCTTCTGCAGTGTTTGTCTTTTATTTGTGTCTTTTTTCCTTTTAATCAGGGATACGTAGAGAATCTGCTGTTTTCTTTTCTAATTAGTAGTTGAGATTATATTTATTTATAATGTCCTTCAGGTGCCTCATGCGGACACTGCCAAGAACATTCAGTCCTTCAGACTCCAGAACATTCGGCCAGACACTGTCTACGTCACTCAGGTTCGCTGCAAAGACCACAGAGAGGGCTTCGGCTACTGGAGTGAATGGAGCAGCAACGCTACCAAGACAACGCCAGAAGCCAGTGAGTTCCATGAGCTCCAATAAACATGTTATTTTAGTTTCACTCACTCTGAGGAGATATTAGCAGAATTTGACAAAGGTGAAGAGACTGAATCTGTCCACTGCTCGAGTAAAACATTTCTTTTTCTTTTTCTTAGAACCAAAAAGTAAACCAGATTTATGGAAAATCGTTACTGAAAGTGATGCTGGTGAGCGACGAGTGCAGTTTGTCTGTAAGGTAAGGTCACACACAACAATTCATTTTTAAATCATTTATTAAATACACAACATAAAGGGGCAGAATGATGCAATGACACAAAATTCACATAAAGATAAACGATGACAGCCTAAAGAAAAGTATTTTTTATAATAGTAACCTGTGTTCCTCCCTGACGTGACGCTGGAAGGTAACAAACAGTCTGTGCCTCTGTCCTCTCAGGATCCAGTGCTTGCCAACGGGAGAATAATAAGATTCGACATGAGGGTTCAACAACAAAAGGACAAAGTGAAGAATGCAAGTTGGGAGATTTTCCCCGTCAACCGCTCCGCCCACAGGAGCAGCACGGCCCTCAGAGACATTCTACTGGCCAACAAGAGGTCGGTCAAAGTGTTCGTCACTGCTGTCAACTCGGTCGGGAGCTCTGCTGCCGCCTCGCTGTTCATCCCAGAGAAAGCACTCGGTAGGTTTCCACTGTGACGCTGAGCTGTGCACTAAAGGGAAACATGCAACACATTAAACCGCTGACACCAGCTTGTAAGGGAAGTTCATCTGTGTGTTAATGTGTTACAGAGCTAGCCCCAGTCAGGGAGCTGAGGGGGGGGGTCCACGGAGGCCGGATGTGGGTGCAGTGGAAACCCCCGATCACTGCAGCTGTGACGGAGTACGTGGTGCAGTGGGTCAGTGGAGACGGGATGGACTGGCAGAGAGAAAACAGAAGCACCACACACACTGTTATTAAAGGTACGTTTCTTTGTGCTGAGCCTGAAGCTGGAGAACCACTTCACTGAGTCGCCACTCAAATACAAAAACAGTTCAGACTTTACTTTGATCTAACTCTGGATCTTCATGTTACGTGTAGGCGACCTGCAGAAGTTTGTTTGCTACACTGTGTCTGTGTATCCCATATATTCTGGATGGACGGGGCAGGAAGCGAGCGTTCAAGTCTATCTGGAGCAAAGTGGTGAGAAAACATACTCGTTAGTTCATTTTGAAATATTGTTAATATTGAAAGCAGTTCGTGAAAACCTTTCTCCACAGGTTTCTCTTCTGTCTGTGAAGTTAATTTGATTTGAAAGCAGCGAGGCAACGATTCATTTAGTTATCAGAAGAAGACAGTTAATATTTGACAATGAACCTTGCTTCCAGCTCCAGAGAAAGGCCCCACTGTCAGACTGAACAGTAAACCAGGACGGAACGAGGCTGAGCTCGTGTGGACAGAGATTCCCCAAAGCAGTCGAAGAGGCTTCATCACAAACTACACAATATTCTACAAAAGTGGGCGTGACTTACACAGTAAGTGTGCGTCACACTGAACAGGCTTCACGTGTGTATTGGTGATTTCCTGACTCAGTGCCTCTGTCTCCTCGTCTCAGCGGTGACCGTTCCTTCTAACACGACCTCGTTCACCCTGAAGTCCCTGTCAGGAAACACCACGTACGACACGTGGATCAAGGCCTCCACCATCGCCGGCTCAGCCGAGGGCTCCCATCACTCCTTCACCACTCTGAAGTATGGTGCGTGTTGCCCTCAGTCTCTCCTGTGCTGGTGTTAAACTAAGCAGAAACAAAGAGCTTCCCTCACTCTGGTTTCTCCTCTCAGCTCCGGGGGAGATCGAGCTCATCGTCGTTGGAGCCAGTCTTGGCTTTCTGTTTGTTGCTGTCATGACGATGGTGATCTGTATTTCCAAAAAAGAAACGTGAGTTCCATTTAAACTTTTAAATTGAACCTCTGAGCGTCTTCGGTCCTTCTGAAGAGGTCACTCACCACAGCTGTGGCAGACGCTTCTCTCCTCACATATCAACTAGTTTCTTTCCAGAAGAAGATTGAACTATTCAGCACTGGACAGAAACTGCTGCGACCAATGAAAGCATTTTAAATTATTAGTGATTTTATCATTGATATGGTGGATTCTTTGTCTCTGGATCCTGATCTGATTTATGTATCGTCTGTGTTTCAGCATCAAGAAGAACTTCTGGCCTCAGATTCCAAACCCTGGAGAGAGCACGATTGGATACTGGTCTCCTGATTACCCGTCAAAAGTAAGAACTTCCTTTTACTGACACATGAGGGTGAAAACATGATGTACATTATTTAAAACACTTTATAGATTGATACCAGAGTTTATTTTAGCTCATTCACGCCGGCTTTTAGCTAGAATCGTGTGCAGAAGTCTGTTAAATGAGAATATCTACCTGAAAGGTCCAGTGGAAAATAAGCCGAATACATGAATGAATAAATGGTGTATAAAGTGTTCTGTGTGGTTTGTAAAATATGTTGCCAACTGGTATATAAAAGTTTAGTGTTTGGTCACCAGCACGAAGAAAAATCACTGCAAAATACAATCGCAAGATAAAAATATTAAACTAATTCCAGTGGAGATGAATGAATATGATACATACACACATTTATATGACGTTTTTATATAGGACACAGAAATATGGCGGCTGATGAGACTCAGGTTTATTATATACAGTCACATACAGGACTCCGGTCCTCACAGCAGAAAAATACTAAACAATATTTAAGAGTATCTGCATGAAAAATCATAAATGGACTCGCATTTATTTCTCTGTGGATAATTCGAGTCTTGTCGTCCTCAGGCAGAGACGCCAAAGGAGAACTGTGTGTCTGGCATCAGTGTCCTCGATGTGGACATGTGCGATGGAAAGATGCTGTTTGATGAAGACAAAACCAGTCTTCCTCTGAAGAAGGACAAGTATCTGTCCGAGGAGCACAGCAGCGGCATCGGCGGCTCCTCCTGTATGTCCTCGCCTCGCCAGAGTGTGTCGGACAGCGACGAGGGCGGAGACTTGGTGGACACCACGGCCAGCACCGTGCAGTACTCCTCCGTGGTGGCCTCCAACGGGTACAAGGGTCAGACCCCGAGCTCGCAGCCGCAGGCGGCCATGTTCTCCCGCTCCGAGTCCACGCAGCCCCTGCTGGACTGCGAGGAGAACCCGGACATGTTGGTGCAGGAGGCCGGCAGACACCAGCGCTTCCTGCGCAGACCTGCAGAGAACGACTTCAACCAGCTGCTGGAGATGGAGCAGCAGGAGGTGCTAGAGCCTCTGGACTTCTGCCCCCTGGAGGAGGACTCTGAGCTGACACATACAGATGAGCAGTCAGCTGATTGGCTGCCAACGGCGCCTGCCTCCAGCTACATGCCTCAGCTGGGAGGCTACAGACAGCAGTAAGAACAGACACATGTCCACACGTCGGTGCCTTTGGGAGCAGCAAAGAAGAGACTGAACCCGTTTGTCTTTTGCACATATGTACTCTGTAAAATACACAGCCGCAGTTAGCTTAGCATTCGCATGGAACAATTACTAGCCATATCTTTGAAGTCCACACCTGTATGTGGACGCTTTGTGCTTCATGTAAATGTCACGCTACATTTCAAAATGTCTGAACCAGAGAGTTGGGAGAGACCCCCCTGTGGAGGGGTGTTACCTCTGCAGCCATGTTACCTGCTCACTGTATATACACTGCTCATGAATGTAATCAAGTGACACTGACACGAGATGCCAGTGCATGTTAAAATAACTTTAAAAATAAAATATAAAAAACAGTCATGTACAGGATCAGCTGGCGTCGTGAAGAAAATGAAACATGATCCTTTACTTCTCGTCTCGGTGGTGAAAACAAACACTTCTTCACTTCCTCCCACTGGAGATCCATCAACGAATCAGAGACAACACCACCATAGAGTCTGTGCATCGAGGCCCCGCCCACACACCCTCAACCAATCCTGAGTCAGCTGTCAATCATTAACTCAGCCTGTTTTTATAATAAATAACTGATTCAAACCAAACTGATCAGAAACGTGAACAAACATCAGAGAGATAAGAACGACCTGAAAGGACAGAACCATCTTTACAAACATTTGTTTAACGTCTACTTAGATTCTTCAGTTTGGTTCATGTCCCGTCTGATAACATGGAGGAGGAGGGTTTATGACCTATACCTCAGCAAGACACCAGGGGGCAGTTGAGAGGAAGTTGCACGTTTCACAGTCAAAAGTGTTGAATCCCTGCTCTGCAGACTTCACACACCTATAATAATAAAATGCAACTACGCATGTGCAATGCATTGTGGGTCCAGCCTCTCAGGTAACGACCCTACGAGGGAAACCCCTGCGACTCCAGCATCAGTGAGAGCTGAAGGAGTGAAAAGTCTCATCACCGGGAACCACCTGGACCCACAAGGAACCCACAAGGATCCATCGGGATCCACCGGGACCCACCAGGATCCACAGGGATCCACAAGGATCCATCAGGATCCACCAGGTACCTCAGGGAACCACCAGGACCCACCAGGAACCAACAAGGATCCATCAGGATCCATCGTGACCCACCAGGACCCACAAGGATCCATCAGGATCCATCAGGATCCACCAGGAACCTCAAGGAACCACCGGGACCCACAAGGAACCTCAAGGATCCATCAGGACCCAATGGCACCCACAAGGATCCACCGGGACCAACACGGATCCACTAGGACCTCTTCACAGACAGGATTAAGTTGTGTTATAACGTGTAAAGACACTAATATGTCAAATTGCACAAGATACTAAATAAAATATCATTTATATAGATATGTTTTTAAAAAGAGCACAATATGAAATAGGAGATGATACATTGTTTAAAAAGGAAGTGTATTTTGTAAATCATCTTTCATAATGATAATGATGGAGCAGCTGCAGATGATGAAGATGGAGCAGCTGCTGAGGAACATGATGAAAATGATGAAGATGGTGATGATAAAGATAAAATCTGATGATAAATAAGATGATGTAGATGGAGCAACTGCAGATGATGATGATAATTCAGATGAAGATGGTGATGATACAGATGAAGATGGTGATGATAAAGATGAACGTGATGAAGATGAAGATGGTGATGATACAGATGAACGTGATGAAGATGAAGATGGTGATGATACAGATGAAGATGTGATGATAAAGATGAAAGTGATGAAGATGAAGATGGTGATGATACAGATGAACGTGATGAAGATGATGATGAATACAGATGAAGATGTGATGATAAAGATGAAAGTGATGAAGATGAAGATGGTGATGATACAGATGAACGTGATGAAGATGATGATAATTCAGATGAAGATGTGATGATAAAGATGAACGTGATGAAGATGGATCAGCTGCAGATGAAGACTCCCTCCTCCTCCTCCTCTTCGTGCAGCTCGTGTCTCTTTAAGAGAGGTTTCCTCAGGACGGAGGGGGGGGGGAGGGAGGGTGCTGGATGGGTTCACTGGGTTCATGTAGTACCGGAGCCTCCTCCTCTTCCTCCTCTTCCTCCTCTTCCTCAGCCCGGCTGCTTCTCCTCGGTGAACCGGGACCTGGGTAAACCTGAGCTGCTCCATGTTCGTGCACCGGACAGGACGGGACATCAGAGTGTGACCTCTTCCTCCAGGACACAGGATCAGCTGATGACTCCGAACATGCTCCCGTTTGCAGGTCATTCCAGGCATCAGGACACCCAGTGTGTGTCTGTCCGTGTGTGTGTGTGCTGCTCCTCTGGTATTAATGTGTAACGTTTGTGTGACTGTGTGTGTGTGTGTCTGTGCTGCTCCTCTGGTATTAATGTGTAACGTTTGTGTGACTGTGTGTGTGTGTGTCTGTGCTGCTCCTCTGGTATTAATGTGTAACGTTTGTGCAACAGTGTGTCTGTGCTGTTTCTCTGGTATTGTGTTACAGTGTGTGTTGCTCCAGCTCTATTAACGCGTGCTGCTGTGTGTGTGATGGTGTGTGTGTGTGCTGCTCCTCTCTTTTAGAACGTGTTACTGTGTGCGCGCTGCTCCTGTGGTATTAACGCGTGTTGTGTGTCTGTGTTGTGTGACAGTGTGATGGCGGACAGTCTTCGTCCTGCTGAGGGAATCGAACATGATGGCCACTGACGGCTGCTGCAGGATGGATCGAGGCCGCGCCAAGCTGGCGGCGGAGGCTGTTCCCAGAGCCGCGCTGCCCCCCCCGCAGCCGCCAGGCTCCGACATCCAGGAGCTGGCGTCGAAGCGCGTGGACGTGCAGAAGAAGCGCTTCTACCTGGACGTGAAGCAGAGCGCGCGCGGCCGCTTCCTGAAGATCGCGGAGGTTTGGATCGGCCGCGGCCGCCATGACAATATCCGGAAGAGCAAGCTGACGCTGTCCATGTCCGCGGCCCCGGCGCTGCGCGGCGTGCTCGGGGACTTCATCGACTACTACGCGCGCATCGGGCTGCGCGGCCTCGGGCTCGCGCAGCTCGACGAGCCGCACAGTAACGGACAGGGCCGCGTGCCCGAGCCCCGCAGGAGGGCGCAGGAGCACGCGCCTCTGTCTCCCGCCGGATCCGCCGCGTCCGACGAGCACGCGCAGCGCGTGCTGAAGAGCGAGCTGATCGAGCGCGACAACCGGAAGTACTTCCTGGACCTGAAGGAGAACCAGCGCGGCCGCTTCCTGCGCATCCGCCAGACGGTGAGCAAGGGCCACGGCACCATGGGCTACTACGGCCAGGGAATCGAACACACCATCGTTCTGCCAGCGCAGGGACTCATCGAGTTCCGGGACGCCCTGTCCCAGCTCATCGAGGACTACGGGGACGGGGAGGGGGACGAGCGTGGCCGAACCGGCTCCCGGAACCAGGAGGACGAGGACGACAGCCCCGAGCTGCCCGAGGCCGCCTCCTTCCGTGTGGACAACAAGAGGTTCTACTTCGACGTGGGGTCCAACAGGTTCGGAGTGTTCCTGAAGATCAGCGAGGTCCGGCAGCCGTACCGGAACACCATCACCGTCCCGCTGAAGGCCTGGTCCCGGTTCGGAGACAACTTCCTCCGCTACGAGGAGGAGATGAGACGGATTTTCACTTGTCACAAAGAGAAGAGGACAGAGACGAGACAGGACAGTGAGGAGCAGGAGGATTGACCCGGACTGGAGCTCTGGGAGCCCCTGCAGGGGCCCCGTATGTCCCTGCAGACATGTCCTCCAGGGAACCTGCAGACATGTCCCTTCATGTTCTCCAAGGACCCTACAGACATGTCCTTCAATAGTCTCCATGATGAACAGTTTGTGTCCCCTCAACCTTACAGCACCTGAACTGTTTGGTTCCTCCCCCAAGGGCTGGGTAATGACTAATCTGAACCTGCCAAGAATCCAATCATTCAACTTCATCTTCATCTTCACCTCCATGTCCATGTCCATGTCCATGTCCATCTTCATGTCCATGTCCATGTCTCAGTGCTGTTTAATGCACTTGAACCTGTCTGACAGATGAAGGAGCAGACACATGAATTGAGGAGTTATTGTTGCTAGAAGATGTGAGGACACTTATTTATTAGAGGTCAAATAATAATATTAACTTGAATTTAGGATTTAAGTTCAAATCTTGATTGACACATTGTTTTTAAATGGACGCGATGTGTAAAGACCTTAAATCACAGCTGTTTATTCAGCTGACCCCCCCCCCACACACACACACACAGACACACACACACCTGACCTATGAACCCCGACCAGCAGATTAAGTGATGTCAGCAGCCCACACGGGACGATGTTGCCTGGCAACACTTCTCGGTTGTGACAGGCGATGATGCAGGAGCTGGTGGAGATGTTGTGATGTGTGTGGCCTGGCTACAAGCTGACACACACACACTCACACACAGACACACATACACACACCTATCTAAGTGCTGAAAGGCCTTTACTCAGGTCACGTCTTCTTCACGCTCAGAAACCTGAACACTGAATCCAATTGGTCGAAGGTAAGATGGAGTGAGGATGATTTGGTTTCCTCCCACTTCTTGGAAAAGAGGAATTTCATGTTCTGATCAAGAAGCTGCTAAATTATCCCAATTGTCAGGGGTCAGGGGTCACGGGTCACGACAGAGGAGAGGAGACTAGAAAAGTCCAAAACTAATTTATTATGAGCCAGTGCAATCCATCGTCTTTTTCATTCTATCCAACGCAGGCACTTAGTCCACAAACAGGAATGTGTTCAGAGACACATTCACTTACTAATATTGATATTGGATCTTATACTTGAAGCCTCGAACACTTGAAGTGAAGAACAGGAAGTTGTATGAATGAAGCAGAGAAGACGTCTCTGGTGGAACAGATGGTTTCAGGAGAAGAGAGAGGCTGCTGTCGCACAAACACACGTCTCATTGTTCTTGTGTGGTTGGATTATTTACACTACACAGTTATTAAAGCCTCAGATTTACACACTTAATTTTAAGTAAAGTCTTTGCACGCATGTTGTGCTGAGCAAACAGTGGAAGTCGGTGTTCAGTCCTTCTTCTCTAGCTGAGCAGCAGCAGTCGTTTGGCAGCGACGAGTCAACACAAAACGAGATTCATTTATAGAATCTGAGGTTGTTGGTCGCATGAGGTCAAAGTTCTTCTGTTGATCATCTCGTGAGGCGGATGGATCTTTAAACTCGGGTCCTCACGTCCAGCTTCAGAAGCACCAACACTAGCTTTATGAAACTTTAGAACTCTTGTTGAAAAATTTAGCAATATACCTTACAATATTTTACTACATGACCTTAAGATAATATTTGAAATGAGACATCACAATGAGTCACGTCAGCCAGAACTTAATGAACTGTCTGATCTTGACGTAGGATAGATCTGCAGGTGTCCAGGTCTTCAGCCGATTAGTAGCTCTGAGGAAACAGGCTTCTCTTCATCCTCCTCATCTTCCTCTTCTCTCCACCGATGAAGGCTCACTCGTCTGTGGACTGGTTAGTGGAGCTGAGAAGAGTTTGAGTGTTTGTTGAAACATCTGGATGCTGGAAGTCGATTGGTGTGAGACTACAAAGCACAGGACTGGTTGAATTTTGTGATTTTGTTGACGGGTTGAGGGAAGTTGAGGCTGAGTGACTTATTTTCATATAAAATGCAAAAGTTCTATGAAGTACAGCATGAAGTATAATGCAAAGCACAAAGGACTCTAAAGTAAAATTAGAACATATATAGCCAATAATTTGATATCAGATTCATCATTGAAGAGGCAAAGCCTCAAGACCTGAGGACAGAGACACAGTTTGTTTTCTCCTGGAAAGAGAACGAGTTCCTTGAAAGGTGAAATGTCTCCTGTCCGTCCAATTCCAAATATTTCTCCAAAAAGCACTTTAAAAAGAAGCTGCACTTTTGTTTTCCTGCTTTGTGATTGGTCGGCATAGAGGGACCATTTCTAACCATGCCTTCGGTGTTAAGAGACAATCATGGGTCCCTGCTCGTAGAATCTTCTTCTCAACACAAACTCCCGTCAGTGTCCATTTCTGACCTGTCTCACGTCCGCTCATCTGTTAATGCAAACATCATGTGAATAATCACAAACGAAACTTTGTGAAACGAGCTCAAACATTAGAAGGTTTCACTTTGAGGAGATGATCAATGTGAACCAGCTTCACAGGCTCGTTGTTTCCTTCGAGCTGTTGGTTCTGAAAGAGTCCACATGATAAACGTTGTCTCACGTTTGTGCTCATTTCACATATTGTTCATGAGTAGAATGCGAATGAGTTTAGGTCGATGGAGGAAAACGATCTGAGCTCATGTGTCCTGATGTCCTGCAGGTCACTCCTGGGATTTGTGACATGTGACACATCATTGTTTTACTACAGAGCCGAAAATATTCTAAATGAAGCTTAACAACATTTTAAGTATATTTATAATTTATAATTATATAATACGTGACCCAGTTTTAAAAGAATAACAAAAAAAGTAAAGAAATTCCTCCAGAATCAAATTCATATACACTTGTGTATTAAATGTATACGCGTATCAGTATTTTTATTAACGTTAGTCTCTTATCTGCATAATGATGTTGAGGTGTATGTTTGCTACAAACGCACAACTGTCAGAAAAAAGGTTATTTCACAACTGCACAGACGGAATCAGAAGAATCAAAGATTTAAAGAGGGGACAAAGGTTGTGTCCCTTAAAAACATCCGGATGTTTTTATGAGCCTCGGCTGGGTCAACTGCAGCGGCTCATAAAAACATCCGGATGTTTTTATGAGCCTCGGCTGGGTCGACTGCAGCGGCTCATAAAAACATCCGGATGTTTTTATGAGCCTCGGCTGGGTCGGAGTTCAACCTCCGTCTTCTTGTCACGTATCTGATCAAATTTACATTGTTACCTTCTTGGTAAATAGCTCAGTAAAACAGATCCCTGAAATAAACATTCTGATTAAATGTATGTTGAACATGATGAATAGAAACCAAATCAAATCTGACACATGGATAATTTAACGGGAATTAAAAGAGTGAATCCCTGTTCGCTGATGAAGAACAGCAGCTGTCGTCAGCGAGCCACACACACATTTAAACAAATTGATTTAAATGCTTTTAATTCAGTCTTTTGATTTCTTGTGAGGAAATTTAAAAATAAATGTAAAACATAAGAACTAAAATAAAAAATAGAATACTGATCTATTTAACCAATTACAAACTGTATTTTTCCAATATTTCTGTGTTCAAGTCAACAATACTTAATGTTAAATAAATGTTCACGCACAATATTATTTCCCATTTCCTATTATTATTAACGTATTTTATCAGATGGAAATAATACAAATTAAAGATCGTCAATTCTGGTTATATAAATTTAAGTCATGATCATTTTGTCTTTGTGTGGACACTTGATCTGACGAGGAGACGCTGAACTTTGACCAGCGTCTCCACGTAGAACTGGGACGTGCAGGTCCAAGCTGTGCAGAGAAATCTCATTCATGGTGAGCTCTGTAGTATCTGAACACATCATCAGTTTAATGCTCCGGAGCGTGAAGCACAACAAGGACCCGTGTCTTCGGCCCAGTGGGACCACAGCTGCTCGTCCTTATGGTTTCGTGTGGTGACAGTAAAGTGACACAGACAGTTCGTAAAACTTCTGATCCAGTTGCGTTGGTCCCATGAGAGTTTCTGCGCGCACAGCCAATAGGAAGCCACAGGAGGCGGTCCACAGGATGTTGGACTTTGATGAACAACTTGAACAACTGATAACAAACATCTACTGTTTCCAACCCTGAGGCCTTAAAGCACTGTCACTCTTTGACTGGGAAGTGACAGATGTGCTGTTTTTGATTCATGTGCTTTATTTTAGCAGAAACAAAAGTCTGAAAAGAAAAAAGAGAAAACCGGTTCTTGCACCTTGCTTGATCGCATGTCGGATGAAAGTGATGGTTTTGCTCCAGTGCCCGTTGGGGGCAAAGGGGCGGGGCTCCCACAGTGTACGTGTCAGTCTGTTCTTGGTCGAGTGAGGTGAATGTGAACATGCTTCAGACTCCTGTGGTGGGAAATGTAAAGACGTATGTGTTTGGCAAATCATTTAAAAATGAGCTGAAGTGAGTAATGTGAACAGGTGTATATTTAGATAAATGTAATGTATTACATTGGTGTGTCCTATAGTCCTGTAGAATAAGACTTAAAAAACAAAAGGAGGTTTTGTACTCTAGCACTTTCTTCAATGTGTACTGTATATGTTCATCTTCTACATGTAAAGTACTGTATGAATATTCATTACTTGCCTTGTAACAATGAAGATATGTCTAGAAATGGTAACCAAGAAAACAGTTTTTAGAGTGTATGCATGCCAATGGTCGGGTCCCAGTACAATAGGAAAACTATATGAAAAAATGGTGCTATGTTACATTATATAAAGGTGCTTCTAAGGACCCCAGCTGAATGCATGCAAAGAGGAACTGCCAAGAGTAGACAAAAAATAAATTCAAAGTCCGACAGCTCAAACAGCGCTGCTTCCCAAAGATGTCAGAAATGTGGGAATTCCAACTTTCTATTCGTTGAACTGCGACTGCCTTCGAGGTGGCACTAAAGCACGTCTGGGTCTCAGAGAGGAGGAGTCACTGTCACGGACTCTCCTCCTCCTGTGACAAAGTGTCGGGAAGAGGCATTTGAACTCACACTAAGATCCTGATTCTTCGGAGCTACATCACTGGAACACACTCGGGCTGTCGGAGTTTCTAACTGAAGACTAGAAGTGGAATGCATATTGGGTGGCCGATACCCGATTGTGTCTAACTGTAAATATCAGTCTGACCCTGATTGTGGCCCCGAGCTACTGATCCAGAATCTGGTCCAAATGGGGAAGGTGAACGACTCAGATCCTCAAACTGCAGCTGCAGCTTCAATTTAGAAGAAAAGAAAAGGTCATGTTTATTTACAGTTACACTGCCTTTGTGTCAAAGGTCTAAAAGATCGATAGACAATCTACTGACACGGTTTTGTACTTTTGATTCTTCAGATGTTTATGTGTTGGAATAATTTCTCATGTAGCAAAAATCAATGTCGTCTTTGAAAGGTCCGAGTTGCTTGAGTTTGGAAACTTGTGCTGATTGTTGCTGGAAAATAATTTGGAAAAAGAAAATACTGTATGTTTATTGGTTGTACTGCTCATATTTCTTTTTATGTTTTTCATTAAATGTTTTACAGTATCATCGCTGCTTTCTTTTGTTTTCTGTTGGAGACACTTCAGACCAGCAGCCACCAGGGGGCGGTCCAGATGTGCTGACCTCACCTGTATTTACTGTCTCTGTAAACCTGGCCCACGCACCGTCCACTCATTTAGCTCCAAACAGGTTTTAATCCGCGACAGAAAATAGTCCCAGACAAAAACCCCTTTGAGGAACGTTTGGTCAGATCTGTCCTCGGATCAGGGACCAATGGGCTTGGAGCTGCGTCTTCATTCATTTAACTATATGAGAACTGAATAATGTATAAATTATCATAACGTCCTTCTTATTGAATATATATTTGTCATATAATATAGAAAAATATGATATAATATAATCTTGAACGAACAATATTAGGGAAGTGATTACAAACACATCACCTGAAATACTCATTCCAGCTCAGGAGGGGGCGGTAATGCGGCGGAACAGAGTGTGTGCGCGCGCGCGCGCGCGTGTGTGTGTGTGTGTGTGTGTGTGTGTGTGTGTTGTTCTTCTTCTCGGGTTCTTCACACACAAACAGAAACACACACACAGGGAATCGGGTGGATCAACGTCTCTTCACTTCCTTCACTTCCTCTCTTCACGGATCCTCTCGTGTGTTTCCGTGTCCTCACCGACTGAACACGAAGAGTGGGCAATCTGTCGTGCGTGTTGAATCAGTCGTGCGTGTTGACGTATGGTTTAGAATCCACGGAGCCTGAGATGACCTGAGGACCTGCTGTAACTGAACGGTTAGTGTGTCTCTGTGTGTTACTGTGTGTGTGAGTGACTGTGTGTGTCTTTGCATGTGTCTGTCTCTCTGTATGTGTCTCTCTGTGTGTGTCTGTCTGTGTGTCTTTGTGTGTGTCTTTGCGTGTGTCTGTCTCTGTGTGTGTGTGTGTCTGTCTGTGTGTGTCTGTCTGTGTTTGTTTGTATGTGTGTGTCTGTGTGTGTGCAGACTCAGCTCTTCGTGTTGAACTGACTCATTAGTTTTGAACTTCTCATGAAGTTACATAGACTTGTTTTTCTTCCTGGTTTGTGAACAGAATGTGTGATGTCACTGTGATTTCACCTGTGTGATGTCATCAGCAGTGAACACGCTGAGGTCACGCCTGGTCACTGGAGTTTCTCCAGTGACCAGGCGTGACCTCAGGAGAGAATGTGTGTTGGTGACATGCAACACACGTCAACTGAAAAGTAACACAAAGGAACTAATGTGAGTCACACATGAAGAAAGAGACATGGTGGTGACATCATAGTGACATCATGGTGACATGATGTGACATCATGGTGACGTGGTGGTGACATCATGGGGACGTGGTGGTGACATCATAGTGACATGATGGTGACATGATGTGACATCATGGTGACATCATAGTGACATCATGGTGACATGATGTGACATCATGGTGACGTGGTGGTGACATCATGGCTCAGGACACATTCTAATAGCAGGTGTGAACTCAGCTGTGTGATGGGATCCTTCAGGACAGTCAGAGACATTCAGGGACATTCAGGGACATTCAGGGACAGTCAGAGACATTCAGAGACATTCAGAGACATTCAGGGACATTCAGGGACATTTCGTCCTGTCAAATCAAACCCACTGGAAGAAAGAAGTTAAAATAAATGCTTTTTGAATATATTGATCTGAAATTCTCCACGTCATGGTCCTGTAAGAGTCTCTGGAGAAGTGGGAGTTCCTTTCTGCCTCTGGCTCGTCGAGCAGCTCATTTATTCTAAGACTGTTTTTCACTGATAATCAGCTTTGAGACTTTGAGTCAGAAAAACCAGCAGAGGACCAATATACACATTCCCAGTGTTTAAGTCCCCGGTTGGTTTCCACAGAGAGAAACATCTCACAGGAAGTGTCTCAGTGAGCAGCTCTCACTCAGGTCTCTGATTGGACTTTATGACCCGTCTCCTCCGTCAGGTGATGAGCGCGGAGCGGCTGCACGTCGCCGACATGGAGGAGGACAGCCGGCCGCTGCTGAGCTCCGGTCAAACAGGAGAGAGCTACTCACACAGAGGCTCCACAGACTCCCTGGACCTCAAGGCCAAAAGGTAAAAACACTGCAACACGACACCAATCAATACGCTGCTGCACGTGACCTGCTGCACGTGACCTGCTGCACGTGACCTGCTGCACGTGACCTGCTGCACGTGACCTGTCAGCTGATAACAGGAAGCCTCGCGTGCAGCCACTGATAGTGTGTGTGTGTGTGTGTCCTGGGCTACAAAAACAGATTCAAAACAAATAAGTTAACAAACATTATAGTAAAAATGGACAACAGTAAAAATAAAGTCAGTAAGTGTGTGTTTGTATTAACTTACAGTTCATTTAGAACCGATAAGGTTAGAGACACAATCTACCGTTTGTGTATTTGATGAGATGAGATAAATAACATCATGATGTTGTCACTATGTGGCTAAATAAACACATACATGAATACGATGTATAAATACAACCATGTTGTGTTATATAAAGTTATATTTTCTGTATTCATTTATTAATTTGCTTTTATCCACGTGCAATTAAATATTTAATTAGCGTGTGTGTCAGACAAAAAAAGAGCAGTACAGTAGCCTTGGGTCAAAGGTCAGGTGAGTTACCTGAACCACGACTCGTTCTCTTCTTTTATGTGTGTGCAAGATACACAATGTACAAGCAGGACTTCCTGGAACTCGTGTGTGTGTGTGACTGTGTGTGACTGTGTGTGACTGTGTGTGTTGGTGGGGAACCACCCTAGCATCCCCTAACTGAATTAGCAATGTGTGAGTTTTCATCCAGTTTGGTATTTCACAGTGAGCGAGGAGCTTTCTAGTAATTCACACACACGTGTCTGAACTGGCTTCATGTCCATGTTCACAGAACCTGTTTATTCTCTGTGGCGTCAAACTGAAGAATCTAACTATAAATGAAATGTCTAAAATATATGGATCTTGATAGATTTGTTGTGTGTTGATAGAGGTGATCTGTCTGTTTGTGTTTCTTGAGGCCGTTCCACGTGGAGCCCCGGAACATCGTGGACGAGGACCCTCAGGAGAGAGTCTCTGCTGAAGCTGCCATCCTGAACAGCAGAGTTCATTACTACAGCCGCCTGACGGGCTCGTCTGATAGGCTGCTGGTACGTCTCTGCCTCCTCGGTAGACCTCAGTAGACCAGAACCTGTGACCCACAACCTGTAGGAGCTGTGCTGGTCAATATGTTGATTACATTGCTCCAGTTTGTTCCGCTAACTCTAGTATTCCCCGACTTCGATGGGAACATGCAGCATCTCCACCTCCTCTAACCTTCAGAGAAGAAGCCAGAATATCTGGCGTCAAAGACGACGTCTAACACAAGCACATTTACAGAAACCGTAAAGTCACAGTGAAGCACGATGACAGGAAGTGAGCTGTTACTTAACCCTGACCATGAAATGAGGAAGCTCACTGGCTGTGGTCAAGTGAGATGTTTGAGAAAACTGCGTCACTGCTTAATGAGTTATAATGATCCAGAAGTTCCCATCTACTGACATGGAGGAGGAGGGGTTCATCACCCAGCCACCAGGGGGCGATGGAGTTGATTTGGCTTGACTGTAGTGAAGCAGTCTTGTCGTCCATCTTTGTTTCCAGCCTGTATATCTGTTACCTGTTGACTGGAGCTGTGAGGACTTCCTGTTTGTCTTCTCCTGCAGAGTCCTCCAAACCGTGTGGTCCCCCGGGCGGGGGAGATCTACGTCTACAGTCCCCTGGGGACGGCCTTCAAGGTGACGTCCAGCGACTACTCGTCTAAAAACCCCAGCATCATCACCATGTGAGTCCAGCGTCACTCTGAAGTCTGACACCCTGACTGCTCGTCTCACCTTCAATCTCTCTCTGCACAGTTTTGCGATATGGAACACGATGATGGGGACGTCCATACTGAGCATTCCCTGGGGCATAAAACAGGTGACGTGCTTTATTCAGAACATCTCACTCTGTCCAAAGAGGAGCTGCGTGGGAGTTCTTCTTCAGATGCAGATTTGATCATTGAAGTTTCTTCACTGACTGAACCTCTGGGTCCCTCAGGCCGGCTTCACGCTCGGGATCCTCATCCTGGTGTCTCTGGGTTTGCTGATGCTCTACTGCTGTTACATCGTCCTCAAGTCGCCAAAGTCAATACGTGAGTTCAGCCCCACCTGGTGGAGAAGGACTTATTTACACTCGTTTGAAAAGTAATGAACTGGAATTATCTTTTCAAATTTTGTCCGCTATGAATAAACCGCTTGTTGTTATAAATACGACCGAATTAAGTGTAATTTTTTTTATGAGTTTTAAAAACAATTTTTAGAAAATTCTTGAAATGAGAAACTGCACTTGCTGATCAGCAGGGTACTTGCGCTGCAGATTTGGCTGATACATATTTAAATCTTTTATTTTGAACCATTGAGCAGGTAACAATTCTGTGCTTGTGTAATAACCTCATTTACAAGACGTCTTTCAACTTATTCTGTTTTATATGTTTAATACTGGCTCCAGCCACTAGGAGGCAGCGCTGGGTCACAACAGTTTGAGCTGAGTGGATGAGATGATGTGAAGCTCTGGAGGAACCTGATGTTCACTGTTCTCTTCTCTTCAGCCTACATAGACACGTCCGACTGGGAGTTCCCTGACGTCTGTCACTACTACTTTGGAAAGTTCGGACAATGGTCCAGCTTGGTTTTCTCCATGGTGTCCCTCATCGGAGCCATGGTGGTTTACTGGGTCCTCATGTCCAACTTCCTGTACAACACGGGACAGTTTATCTACAGTAGGTGGCAGTCGTCAGGAAGACCACAGAAATATGAACTGTGCAATGTGCTCTGCAGCTTAGTCCCACTGGCTGTCTTCTGTCTCCACCGCTGTGTCTTCTGTCTCCACCGCTGTGTCTTCTGTCTCCACCGCTGTGTCTTCTGTCTCCACCGCTGTGTCTTCTGTCTCCACCGCTGTGTCTTCTGTCTCCACCGCTGTGTCTCCACCGCTGTGTCTTCTGTCTTCACCACTGTGTCTTCTGTCTTCACCACTGTGTCTTCTGTCTTCAGAGGACCCACTCCTGATGTAAATATAAAGTGTTTAAATATAAAGTATTTAAATATAAAGTATGTAAATATAAAGGGCCCATTCGAGGGTAAAGAAAACAACAGTTAGTACATTATGGATGAAACACAACAATAGGATCATTTTAACACCAGTATCTGAACTGGTTCTTGAGGAGAGAATCTGGAATTGTAAACACACTGCGTCTGAAATATGTTGAGAATCATTTATTATTTTAACCTTTATTGTTAGTGAGATTTATTCAGAGATGTGTTATGCTCCTGTAGAGTTGGTAACGTCTCTGTGTTGTAGTTCTTTCTGAGCGATACAGATTTGCGATGTTGCTGTGATGAAGACGAGTTGTGGGTCTGACCCTTTGACCTCTGCTCCTTCCTCAGATTCCGCTCACGGGGTCAACGCCACAGATTCCGAGTTTGGCACCAACGGCTCGGAGAGAGGTGAGAACTCTGCTGGTGATGTGAACGTGTTATCTTAATAACTTTCAGACTTCAGGGAATTTCTCACTTGGACTCAAAGAGGAAATTATTAGATTTCAGAAGTCAAAGGTTTAATTTGATGTTTGTAAACGTGTTTGTTTTCCAAATCTTAAGCAGATATAGAAATTATCAGATGGTAACGCTTTATTAATTTGCTTCTAGTCATCTGCCCGTACCCGAACACCAGCCCGGGGGGGAACGACACCCTCAGCCCGCTTTCCCTCAGCGTCAGTGGGAATGACACGTCGGACGTCTTTGGACACTGGTGGAGCAAAACCAACACGGTGCCGCTCTACCTCATCGTCCTGCTGCTGCCGCTGCTCTGCTTCCGCTCGGCCTCCTTCTTCGCCCGGTTCACCTTCCTGGGTACGAGTCAGAAGACGAGACCTTCCTCACTCTCCATCCTTCAGATCTGCTCATGCTTCAAGTCACTGAACGTCTGAAGCTGTGGATTGATACCTTATCATATTTCTTTCAATGTTTAATCGGTCGACCAAAGTGAAAGACTTTATACATATATATACAATTTGATATAAAGCAAATGAATAAAACTAATATATAATACATAGACCAGGGTCACTGTGGCCCCTCAGCTTCCCTTCATCCAGAGTTTATGTCCAATGTTCAGCAGGAAACTTTGATCCAGCAGCAGCTCTGCAGGTTCAGGAAGCAGAGGATCATGGGTAATATACAGTGGGAGGACACATTGAGACACTTCATCAGACACAGAGACCCACAGAGTTAATCACGTATGGCTGCAGGGGGCGCTGTTGATCAGTAGCTGTAACATAGGGCTGCTTTAATCATATGGAACAATCGTAGCATCAGGAGAATGTGAATTTAAAATAAGTTCTTCCTTAACAGTAGTTAAGGTGGAAGAATGGTCCCCACATGTGGCTGCAGGGGGCGCTGTTGATCAGTAACTGTTACATCGTATAGAATAAATGATTTGTAATCCTAGCGTGTGCTCCACCTGTCGTCACGTTCTGTCCAGGCACCATTTCAGTCGTCTACCTGATCGTGCTGGTCACCATTAAAACGTCCCGGCTTGGGTTCCACCTGAACTTCCACTGGTTTGACTCCAGCGAGTTCTATGTTCCAGGTAAACCTGCAGGTTCTGAGGTTTCCCCTGTGTGAACGTTATTTACTGTTACAGCATGCTGTGTACGTGTGTGTGTCTGTATACTGTGTGTGTGACCCTTTCTCTGATTGTCTTGCAGAGTTCAGATTGTTGTTTCCTCAGCTCACTGGCGTCCTCACTTTGGCCTTTTTCATTCACAACTGTGTCATCACATTAATGAAGAGCAACAAGAACCAAGAGAACAACGTGAGGATCATTGTCACGCACACGCACACGCACACGCACACACACACACACACACACACTTCCTCAGGCTCAGAAGCAGACTGTAAATAAAAGGTCTGAAGCAGGAACAAGGACACTGGGTGCTGAGGGGGCTGCACCACCTCCTAGTGGCAGGAGGTTGTAACTTTAAGGGAAGTTCACGATAATTTAGTCAGAATTAACCCTGTAATGGACTTGTTCATAGTAACATGGCAGCAGACCTAATTCATTTCAACACTTTTTAATACTTGTTGAGTATTTCTCTGGCTGACGTCTTCACATGAAGCTCCTCCCTTCGTCAGAACCAGTGAGTTTCTGGACTGGAATGTGTTTTCAGGTGCGGGACCTGTCGGTGGCGTACCTCCTGGTCGGGCTCACCTACCTCTACGTGGGGGTGCTGATCTTTGCTGCCTTCCCTTCACCTCCTCTCTCCAAAGACTGCATCGAAGCAGTAAGAGCCACACGTCTGTCTGTCACAATCTGTGAAGAGCTAATCACCAGATGTACAAAGATGATCAACATCATTCAGCCTCATTGTCACTTCCAATATGAAATGAGTATTGATTAATAGTAGTAATGCTGGACTCCACAGATCAGGGTGCAGGTCACATTTAAGAAGATTATATATTACACTGTTTATATTCAGTTTATTGAGAAAAAACAACGATGTGAAGATTGATCATAAAAACCAGAGACGGATTCAAACGTGTGGAACAAACGTCCTCCTGCAGAACTTCTTGGATAACTACCCGAGCAGCGACGTCATGGTGTTCGTGGCCCGGGGCTTCCTGCTCTTCCAGATGATCACGGTCTACCCCCTGCTGGGATACCTGGTGCGGGTCCAGTTGATGGGTCAGATCTTTGGGAATCATTACCCCAGGTAACAAGATTACAGAAATATTTAATAATGGTAGAATATTACTCATGTAACTCCGATCGTTGTAATGGTGAAAATGGTTCATTTGTGTTTCAATGTGAATAATTCTGTAAATGAGTAAAGATTTATTTCTACTAGACTTTTAAAAGCGTAAATAACTCATATCTGAATAAATATGAATATCTGAAATGAATGAACGTGTTTTCTCTTCTCTTCAGTTTCTTCCACGTTCTGGCTCTGAACATCTTAATCGTTGGAGCCGGTGTCCTCATGGCCAAGTTTTATCCCAACATTGGATCCATCATCCGGTGAGTTTCAAACTGTTTCCACATGTTTAATAAATGATCAGTTCATGCTCAGACGGAATGAATCCACTGAGGTTTATGTTTATGTGACTGTTCATGAACCTGGAGAACGGCTGCTCTTAAACTTTTAACACTGTCCCTTGTTATCAGACGCTCCCTAACTCAGGACATCCACATGTCCCTTGTTATCAGACGCTCCCTAACTCAGGACATCCACATGTCCCTCGTTATCAGACGCTCCCTAACTCAGCTCTCTGTCTCCCCCTGCAGGTTCTCTGGAGCTACATGCGGCCTGGCCCTGGTGTTCGTCTTCCCAGCGCTGGTCCACATGATCTCTCTGAAGCGCCAGGGGGCGCTGCGCTGGCCCTCAGTCCTGTTCCACAGCTTCCTGATCCTGCTGGGCTTGGCCAACCTGCTGGCTCAGTTCTTCATGTAGCCGAGGCCGTGAGGGAGTCAGGACCTGACGGAGGAATCTCTGGATTCACATGTTTTGGTGCTCGGAGCGTTCGGAGCCGCCTCCAGCCAATCAGAGGCTGTGATTTCAGACTTAATATCTCACGCTGTAACTGAAGCTTGTTTCTGTATCAGAGGGAAACAGGACTCCAGTGATTTGGTTTGATCAAGTTATCTTTTTATCTTCTTCATGCTGTTCAGCTGCTGGTTTTTCTATGAGCTAATCTTCCTCAGGCTGATTGTTCCTGAACTGATCCCAGGCTGCCGACCACACACTGACCACACACTGACCACACACTGACCACACACTGACCACACACTGACCACACACTGACCACACACTGACCACACACTGACCACACACTGACACACTGACTCACTGACTCACTGACTCACCCCATCAGGAACGAGTTGAGAGGGAAACACCACCGGGCAGTTTCTTTTAAACTGTGGTAATAAAACCTGTTTTTTTAACTGGAGTCAACCTACATGTGGGAGGAGCTTTGATTCTACGACACCGGTTTTAAAGATGCTGTTGTTGATACGTTTTATAATAAAAATGTGACAGTTCATCACCGTTAAAGACGACAGCAGAGAATCATGAGCACAGACATGAGCACAGACATGAGTGATCACTTCTCTGGAAGTGATCAAACAGTTGCTAACAGGTTTGAAATGTGATGGAATCTGTGTTTCACAATCACTGCAGTTTAATTAGCTACGTGTGATTTTACCATCGTGTGGAGTTGCGTCACCAGGGAGTTGTGTTACTAACCATGTTTGTGCGTGTGCAGCTCCTTGTTTTTTTAAAGAAACTTTTGGGCACTAGCTTTTTAATTGTTATTAGCTGTGTTGATTGACATGTTTACATGATGTGCTCTGTGTGTTGTATGTTATCAATGGAAGGGATGACAAAGGGAAAATAAAACCATATAAGGTCAGAACAACGTTTAATGTTGGAATCATTGTGCTCGCTCGTCCGTCAGCCTTATAATTAACTAAGTGAGTAGCTGAGGTGACATCACTGACCTGACTGGAGTGTGTGTGGCTGTGTGTGTGGCGCGTGTGTGTGTACGTGCGTGTGTGTGTACGTGCGTGTGTGTGTGTACGTGCGTGTGTGCGCGTGTCTGTACGTGCGTGTGTGTGTGTGTCTGTACGTGTGTGTGTGTGTGTGTGTGCAGGCTACAAAAAATAATAAAAATAGATTAAAAACAAATAGGTGTAGTAATACTTTCATTTTGAACAGATAAGATTATGTATTAACCAATCATATGTCATCAGATGGTATAAATAACATAATGATGTCACTATGTGGCTAAATAAACACATACATGAATAAGATGTATAAATAGAGCCATGTTGTTTTATATAAAGTTATATTTTCTGTATTCATTTATTAATTTAATATCCACGTACAATTAAATATTTATCCATTAATCAAATTTCATTTGTATAGCCTATATTCCCAAATCACAATTTGTCTAATATTTCATTTCTTTAAATGCAGTAAAATGCTCTGTATTTACTTATTGATCTATGATGGATTATTGGGATGTGAAACGTTCTTCTCTCTTCATGGTATTGTGTGTTTATCCTCTTCGTCACTTTGTGTCGTCCGCACACTGAGACGCTGGAGGTGGATCAATATGAAGGTCTCTGATTCAGGTCCTGACAGGAAGTGCTCTCACACAGGAACCATTACTGGTATTAATCCTGTCTCTGGATTGGAGAGGGTCAGCCCAGTGTCAATGAGCCCTGACCTCTCTGCTGATCTTCATCTTGTTTAAGCTGCGGCTCCTGGGAGCAGCTGAGCGGGGGGGGTTGTGGGGGTAATAGTTTTATTGGTGGACTGGGGGCTTTCAGTCCCAGTAAGAGGCCGAGTGAGGAGATCAATATCTCCAGTTCCCCCCCACAGCCAAATGTGATAAGGTGAGGAACTTCTCTCTGTCATTTGAATGGACGTTTTCATTATCAAATTGTGTGTGTTATAGTGTTGCTGTGTTGTGTTGTTGTGTTGTTGTGTTATTGTGTAGTCCCCTTTAGCCTCAGGTACACTCGAGTTGTATCTTTGATCACACGGACAAAACACTTGATGACGCTAAGATACACAACTGAGGTTTGTCTCTAGCATCCGCTGGTTGTTGGTAACTTTCAAACGTTCAAGAGATATTCACCATCTAGTTCTATATCCCATAAATGATCGTGTTGTTGCGTCACTGTGTTGTTTGTGTTGTTGTGTTGTTGTTATATCACCCTAACCCTGACTGCTGATACTTGGGAAGACACAATGGCTGCGTCCTCGTGCTGGATTGTGTGTCTGCCTGTGTGGCTCCTTCCCCCTGATGAACACACACTCCCGTCAGTATCAGCATAATCAATGGGGAGTGGTTGTGGGGGGGGCGGCAGTTTGCTGGCCTGTGATTGGCTGATGGTGGCTCTAATTGGATCAAGTAGGAACTTGCTGCTGCTGCGAGCTGGGACAGCAGACAGGAAGCGAGGAGAGAGGGAGGAGAGGGAGGAGAGGGAGGAGAGGGAGGAGAGAGAGAGGAGGGGTGAGAGAAGGGGAGTGTCCCGTCTCCTCTGCTGCAGCCCCCTCCCTCCGCCTGCTGCTCCCTCTCATTCTCTTTCTCTCTCTTTCCCCTTACTCATCTGTTTCTGTGGCAGAGGAGGGCACCTGCCGCTCCCTGATGATTCAGCCTTTCAGCTGCTGGGGTCTCGAGGACCAGACAGCATGTCCGTCCGTCCTCTGCAGCGTCCGTCCGTCCTCCGTCCGTCCTCCGTCCTCCAGCTGCTGCAGCCGGCCCATCACTACGCCTCGTCTGTGCTCAGGTGAGTGACTCCACCTCCTCCGCTCGCCACAGAGCACACACAACATGTCAGGACTCTACTTCTCTGACCATCTTTCTTTTTTACTTGCAGCAAATCTAATGAATGTCTAGAGAGACGGGTGATTGTGTTTCTGGTGAAAGAGCATGAGTAAGAAGGTTCTGCTCCAGCCTCCCAGACTGTTCACAAGGTTCTCCTCCGTCCCGAGACTCTGCAGCATCACCATGGAAAACGTGCCGGTGGCGCCCAGTGGCCTCAGCCGCCGTGTGACGCCCTGAGGGAATAGTTGAGGTGTTCGGAGACTCCTCATCCGGTGGCTGGACAGGATGACTGAGGGAATGGACGACCTCTCTGCAGGGCCGGCTCCCCCTCCTCGATCTGCCTCCCCCACCGGCTCCACTGTTGATTCTGGACAAGTCCCCAAGGAGAAACCTGAGGAGACGGAGGCAGCTGGTGCGAGCGGGGAGGAGGGCGCTGAGGGAGCTGCCGAGGGAGGCGCTGCTGGTGATGGGGAGCATCTGGGGGCTTTGGGAATTGTGGCCTTGCCAGGGACCTGCTGTGTGTGCATAGAGATGGAACAGATTAACAGTTGCCTGCACTCTGAGAAAATCTGCATCCTGCCCATCCTGGCCTGTCTGCTCAGCCTGGCCCTCTGCACCGCCGGCCTCAAGTGGGTCTTTGTGGATAAGATCTTCCAGTACGATCCCCCCACACACTTAGACCCCAAACGCATCGGACAGGACCCGTTCATCATATCAGTCGACCCCACGCTGGGACTGACTGTGTCCATTCCTCATTCATCGTTGTCCCCCGTGTCCCTGACCTCCACCAGCCCCGGGACACCAGGACATCCGGAGGTCCTGGTGGAGGAGATGTCCACACGAGGGCCGAACGCGCCTCGCACTCCGGCAGTGACTCAGTCCGATGCCTCTGTGACGCTGAAATACAACGCTGAGCGCACCCCCGTCCCAAAGCAGGCCCCCCCGTCCACACAGGAATCCAACGACATTATCGTCCCAACAATCCGTAAGTACCCAGCACACTCAGACAGGAAGTGGGCCTGCGTAACCTTGGACTGCGACAAAACACTAAAACAAGACAAACTGATGTAGATGTTTGAGCAGTGATTGTGTTAATGTTGTGTAGTGTGAGGCAGGAGTCGCTCTGTCAGGACTTTGCCTCGGAGCAGACAGGTTGTGACTTGCAGACGACAGAGAAGAGGCCGGTGACTAAGCCTCTGAGATATTGCAACACAGAGAGGAAACAACACTTCACACATTCCTCACTGAGTAGATGTGTGGTTTCCTCTTTAAATATTAATCATCTGTAAACTACACACGACAATGACGTAGATGTAGAGACATGATGTCTGAGCGTATTAGCTGAAGTCCCTAAAACGTGTGCTTGCACATTTCCAGCCATGAAAAAGTGAAAATCAATAAATGATGCACGACACAAAGTCCAGGCTGTGGTTCAGGCAGACTTCCTGTTTTCTGCCCGTGCTCCATTTCAAGGTCAGATCCTGCTGGAGGCTAATTGATGCCCCCCCCATCCCTCCGCCGCAGGGGGAAGCAGCCGCTAATACTGAGTCTGCCAGCGGCTCACCGCCATGACGCTCCTGCTGTAGTCACATCACTGAGATTTATGACTCTGGGCTGGCTAATTGAAGGTGACGCTGGTGGGGCTCAGTGAAGGATTAGCCTCCTCTAGTCTCTGTATGAACCGACTGAACAAGTGAAGGAGAAACTTCCAGTCAGATGTTGGTGGGACTCTGGGAAACCAGAACCAATTCCCAGTGTTTCTTATTCAGTTTCTGCTCCTGATCTTTGGGCCGGACCTGAGAAGCATCTCATGTGAGACTGAACCATCTCATGTGAGGCTGAACCATCTCATGTGAGACTGAACCATCTCATGTGAGGCTGAACCATCTCATGTGAGGCTGAACCATCTCATGTGAGACTGAACCATCTCATGTGAGGCTGAACCATCTCATGTGAGGCTGAACCATCTCATGTGAGGCTGAACCATCTCATGTGAGACTGAACCATCTCATGTGAGGCTGAACCATCTCATGTGAGGCTGAACCATCTCATGTGAGGCTGAACCATCTCATGTGAGACTGAACCATCTCATGTGAGGCTGAACCATCTCATGTGAGGCTGAACCATCTCATGTGAGACTGAACCATCTCATGTGAGGCTGAACCATCTCATGTGAGACTGAACCATCTCATGTGAGGCTGAACCATCTCATGTGAGACTGAACCATCTCCTGTGAGGCTGTCCCACGACCTGTGACCAGCCACATTCACCCCCGCCTTAGGCCCCCGAGCTGAGAGAGCCTGAAGTGAGGTCACAGCAGCAGAGTTACGATCTGTCTCAGATTCTGATGAGTCAGCGTCTGCAGGGTCGGACATTTCAGCTCCTCTGCCATCAACTCAAATTCTGCAAACACCACTTCCTGTCAAATCTTCAGTTACAAACAGGAAGTCGGCTGGTTGCACAATGTTGACGAGTTACTCCGGGATTTGATGTTATTGGGATGTTGTGTTAAAGCTCATAACACATTCACATATATTGTTTTATAACTTTGAAAGATACTTCTGTACTCCCACAATGCATTGCATCCAGGAATAACGGAAACAAACCAAACCAGGTATTATGTCACTTTAAAAGCTGTAGATTTATTTCCTGTAGTTTACATTAGCACATATGTCAACGTACATGGCCGAGCAGAATCTGACAGTCGTAATAATATTTAATACGATCAGTTTCCAGTGTAGTTGTGTTTAAATGTTAAAGTCTGAGGTGAATCCAGATGCGTCTGAAACATCTCGCTGCTTCCTCATCGATGAGATGTCACGATATTGCTCACTTGAAGAAGACACACCCCCTAACAAAGTCCGGAGGCCGACCTTTCTTTCACATGCAGGAAGCTGTTGACCAATCAGAGCAGACTGGGCTTCTTGGTCTGAGACAGAGGCTGAAAAGAGGAGCTGCAGCAGTGGAATGTCTGAGGAACGTGATTAAAACATTTTATAACACATATTAACACACATTAAATCATCATGAATAGAGAGTGTCTTTAAATGTGATAATCCTGCACTGGCCTGTTTATTAACAACAACACATTTTAAGTGAGTTTTACCAAATATGAAGGCCACGTTTCCAAATCAGCTCAGATTTTAAATAGTTGTTTCACAATTTCTCAATTGATTAAATCTTGATATTGAAATTCTTCAGATATGATATTCACACTTGGTTTTGTGTGTCTCTTCCTCCAGTTCTCTCCCAGTCAGGGTCTTTTTTTTTGGCTGCTGAAAATCCATCATCATAAATAAATAACTGAATCAAATGAAAAATGCAAAGAATTTTACAAGCTGTAAAATATCATCTTGTAAAATTCTTTGCATTTTTCATCTTATTATCTTAAAGAAGAACTGGCAACTGAATGTCCATGCCAACATTTATTCCATCTTTATTTTTGATAGATTTTGTGACAAATGTTGATAAAAATGTGTCGATTTTTGATTCTCATGTAAATTATTCAGCCTGTTCACCCGGGAGCTGCAGTTTCCTGTTGTTCAGTGAGGCAGATTCCTGCTGCTGCAGTGCATCATGCCCTTGACGACACCTGATAGAACCGTCCACTGCAGCAGGCGGATCGCTCTGCGCAGACACACCAGCTCCGGTTCTGATCCACCAGTGAAAACCAGGCAGAAATCTGCTCTGATTCAAACACGTGTTCATGGACCAGGTTCAGGAAACACACGACTGGACTGAGCTGCACAATCTGTTCACTTCTCATTCCTCCATTAATCTGAGATGCTGATTGTTGCAGTGCAGGAAAGTGCTGTGTCATGCTGAGATCAGGAGGCTGCATGTTGGCAACACTCACTGCCTGCAGACCACTGCACATCATTATTAGGTAGTAGTAGGTATTACATTAGTATTACATTAGTATTACTGACTAGTGCCAGCAATAACTGCAGCAACACAACAATTCATTAATTTACAAAAAAGCACAGGAAAAGTCATTTCTTTCTATTTTGTGAAACACTGAAAGAGCTCGACCGTCCAAGGTCACATGGGTCATGAGTCTCTGTTACAGTCGTTCAGGAGCTGAAAGGTTTGTGAACCCCTGGTAGTATTATATATATATAATACATATACATGGTCTGATATGTATATATATATATATATATATATATAGAGGGAACGATATATATAGGGAACCGATACCAATACATGATCTGATATTGATATATAAATATATACATTTATATACCTATATATGTATATATAATACATATATATAAACATATACATGTATTATTATATACATATCAGACCATGTACTGGTATCGGTTCCCTCTAAAACCCATCGGACTCTAACCAACCTGCAGTCAGAATGTTTTCCAGCTTGGACCGGCTCCACTAACCCCAGTGTTGTCTGCAGCCTCCACCAGCACCACCAGTACAACCAAGACCTCCAGTCATGTGACGCGCTGCAGCGACAGCCAGAGGAACTACTGTGTGAACGGAGGAGAGTGCTTCACCCTGGAGATCACGCCCGGCAGCACAAAGTTCCTCTGCAGGTACGACCGGGTCATCTCTATGCTAACCGTACTGTTGTGATGTCATTTCCTCCATGTGCTGAGAATGCTGTTTCTAAAGCTTCCAGCTTGAATCACTGCTTCTTTCACTCGCCACAAGGTGGCACTGATGTCTCAAATTAGCTATTTTAATATTGCCACATTTTGATGGTTGAAAATGTAACTGTAATACATTACTTTTTCAAGTATGACCTGGCTTGATTAAAGTAACTTGTTTTTGTAATCTGATTACATCATCTTAATTGCATGGGATCCAGTACTACCTGGTAGGTTCCAGGGCATGAGGTAAATCTCCAGGACAGTTTGTGCCGCTGCAGTTTCTGGAGTCTGGAGAGTTTTGGGGCCTTCGTGTTCTTTTCAGGAGACACGAGTCCCGAGCTCTGCATGAACAGGTCCTGGAGGCAGGAGATGTGTGTTAGAGAATCTGTTCCCAGATGAAGAACTGGCTCTGACCCTGAGATCAGGTGTCTCCTGGATCCTGCTGTGTGTCGTGACTGCTCTGGATGTCTTTGTGCGTTTGTCCATGTGTGTCCACGTCTTGTGTGTAACATGTCAGTGCTGTTTATCTCTTGTCGTTTCTACCCATCAACCAGGTGCTTGGCGGGATTCACTGGGCACCGATGTGAACGAGCTGTGCTTAAGACGGTCTCAGACCCAAAACGTATGTGAACACCACTGTATTCAATCCCACATGTCATTGCTGGTGTTTCACCCTCTCATGTTCTCTCCAAGAAACTGTGGAGAGATCCATGTTTCCCTTTTATTGGCTGATAAAATCTGGTGATACAGTCGCCACGCCCCCTGAATGAGTCTGAAGGCTGTAGCTCTCTCTCCTCCGTGGAGCAGGGCACTGAAATTTGCATGTACGTCACATCTCATCCCACTCCATCCATGCTGGTCAGAGACACGCCTCCATCTCAGGCTTGAAGGTGAAACATGTGCTCCTCCCATTCATCCTCACCTCCGTCCCGTCAGAAACCACAGGAGACCACTCTGGTAATCGGTTTCCTCCACATCCCAACTTTGTCCCCAGTGGTCCACTGTGTCCCAGAGGAACCAAACAGGACGAGGTTGTAGATTCTTGAAGATGTCTCTCTCCAGGAGTTCTGAGCCAGGTGGGAATCTGGATGTTCCCTCGTTTAGGGGTTAGGGTTAGGGTCATAGAGACATGACGGATGCTAGGGTTAGGGTTAGGGTCATAGAGACACAACGGATGCTAGGGTTAGGGTTAGGGTCATAGAGACACAACGGATGCTAGGGTTAGGGTTAGGGTCATAGAGACACAACGGATGCTAGGGTTAGGGTTAGGGTCATAGAGACATGACGGATGCTAGGGTTAGGGTTAGGGTCATAGAGACACAACGGATGCTAGGGTTAGGGTCATAGAGACACAACGGATGCTAGGGTTAGGGTTAGGGTCATAGAGACATGACGGATGCTAGGGTTAGGGTTAGGGTCATAGAGACACAACGGATGCTAGGGTTAGGGTCATAGAGACACAACGGATGCTAGGGTTAGGGTTAGGGTCATAGAGACATGACGGATGCTAGGGTTAGGGTTAGGGTCATAGAGACATGACGGATGCTAGGGTTAGGGTCATAGAGACATGACGGAAGCTAGGGTTAGGGTTAGGGTCATAGAGACACAACGGATGCTAGGGTTAGGGTTAGGGTCATAGAGACACAACGGATGCTAGGGTTAGGGTTAGGGTCATAGAGACATGACGGATGCTAGGGTTAGGGTCATAGAGACATGACGGAAGCTAGGGTTAGGGTTAGGGTCATAGAGACATGACGGATGCTAGGGTTAGGGTCATAGAGACATGACGGAAGCTAGGGTTAGGGTTAGGGTCATAGAGACACAACGGATGCTGAGTTACAGAAAGTTAAAGGTGCACAACGACCCACATCCACAAGCACAGTCTACAGCATAGTGAGCATAAACCATGTGATACCTAGGGATCTCCCCCAGTGAGTAATGAAGGAGGTGAAACTTCACTTCTTCAGTGATGAACACTGTGTCCTCGGTAAGGCAGCTGGTTTGGATTTTATTTTGACGGTCCCTGACATTCATTAATTGTTATCTGGGAAATCAATGAACATGTTAAAGAAACTCTCATCAAGCAATTCTGAAGACATCAGCAAAAAGACAAAGGAAGAGTTGCAGTCCTCCGACCTCCTGCCATGTTACCACCCCCCGAGTTTCTATCAAGTCAGTTGTGTAAAGGAAGCATCAGAACATGTCTCCAGGACACCAGGACACGTCCATGAGTCTCTGTCCTCACACAGGACATCATCCCAGACACAGACCGGACCTGAGGGGCCACAACATACATGCAAATTTCAGTCTGCTGCTGCCACAGGATTCAAACCTGCAGAGTTCGATGGAGGGCTTTCTCTTAAAGAAGCTTCTCGTACGATCTCTGTGAACTGGCCTCAGAGCTGTGAAGGTCTGAGATGATTCTTCACCTCGCAGGCGGGAGCTGGACACATCCATCCGGCCCTTCCTGCCAACACCAGTGATGACGGCTGTGGGTATTGCACAGCTCTTGTATGAATTAACTCGTTCTCTCTTTCTTCTTCTCTGTCTCTTTTATTTCCTACTCAGGTGTCCCAATGAATTTACTGGTGATCGCTGCCAAAACTATGTAATGGCCAGCTTCTACAGTATGTGTGCCTCCTCTTCAGTCTGCTGGTCTGGGCATGTTCCCCTGACGGCTCTTGTGCTGTGCTCCTGTTGCTTTCCCTTCCTCCTTAGACCTGTGCTTGATGCAGCCCTCAAACCTTCTGCATGTTCAAGTTTCTCAGTGTTAGTGTCTTCTCTGCAGGATTGTGTGAAGTGCATGTGGTTCTGTAGAAGTTCAAGTTGATTTAGTTTATTTGCATATCCTCGGTCTGTTGATCCTCAGTCTGTGGATCCTCGGTCTGTGGATCCTCGGTCTGTTGATCCTCAGTCTGTTGATCCTCAGTCTGTTGATCCTCAGTCTGTGGATCCTCGGTCTGTTGATCCTCAGTCTGTTGATCCTCGGTCTGTTGATCCTCAGTCTGTGGATCCTCAGTCTGTGGATCCTCAGTCTGTTGATCCTCAGTCTGTTGATCCTCAGTCTGTGGATCCTCAGTCTGTGGATCCTCGGTCTGTTGATCCTCAGTCTGTGGATCCTCAGTCTGTGGATCCTCTGTCTGTGGATCCTCAGTCTGTGGATCCTCAGTCTGTTGATCCTCAGTCTGTTGATCCTCAGTCTGTTGATCCTCAGTCTGTTGATCCTCGGTCTGTGGATCCTCAGTGTGTTGATCCTCTGTCTGTGGATCCTCAGTCTGTGGATCCTCTGTCTGTGGATCCTCAGTCTGTGGATCCTCTGTCTGTGGATCCTCAGTCTGTGGATCCTCAGTCTGTGGATCCTCAGTCTGTTGATCCTCAGTCTGTTGATCCTCAGTCTGTGGATCCTCTGTCTGTGGATCCTCAGTCTGTGGATCCTCAGTCTGTTGATCCTCAGTCTGTTGATCCTCAGTCTGTTGATCCTCAGTCTGTTGATCCTCGGTCTGTGGATCCTCAGTGTGTTGATCCTCTGTCTGTGGATCCTCAGTCTGTGGATCCTCGGTCTGTTGATCCTCGGTCTGTGGATCCTCAGTCTGTGGATCCTCAGTCTGTTGATCCTCGGTCTGTGGATCCTCAGTGTGTTGATCCTCTGTCTGTGGATCCTCAGTCTGTGGATCCTCGGTCTGTTGATCCTCGGTCTGTTGATCCTCAGTCTGTGGATCCTCAGTCTGTGGATCCTCAGTCTGTGGATCCTCAGTCTGTTGATCCTCAGTCTGTTGATCCTCAGTCTGTGGATCCTCAGTCTGTGGATCCTCGGTCTGTTGATCCTCAGTCTGTTGATCCTCAGTCTGTTGATCCTCAGTCTGTGGATCCTCTGTCTGTGGATCCTCAGTCTGTGGATCCTCAGTCTGTTGATCCTCAGTCTGTTGATCCTCAGTCTGTTGATCCTCAGTCTGTTGATCCTCGGTCTGTGGATCCTCAGTGTGTTGATCCTCTGTCTGTGGATCCTCAGTCTGTGGATCCTCGGTCTGTTGATCCTCGGTCTGTGGATCCTCAGTCTGTGGATCGACTCCCAGAGTCTCTCTCACTTTCTTCATGTGTTTGATCTTCAGATGCTTTTGACCCTAGACGTTTTTTTATGAATTCTCAGAATGTGTTTGATGATCATATTGAAAGTGACATGATGGGATGGAGCATGATGTCACAGCATGCTGCCGCCTGTGGAGCCTCCCACAACCAACCACTGTTACTCTGATCATCAAGTACAAGTATTCACAAAGTGAATGATACTGTATTCAAATCGTTTCAGTACAAAATGTCTTAAATACTTCATTTGAGTTGATATTAGTATTAGTTTAGTATTTTCAAGGTACAGAAATAGTATAATCAACACTGACATGTCGTCTGTTGCTGTTGAATCGTATTCGTTTTGTCTGTGGGTTGAAATCGTCAGTGATGATCTCAGTCTCTGAGCTTCAACTGTTTAAGATCAGGCAAAAAGTGAGTTTTGTTGAAAAGTAAAAATGAACAGACAGCAGTGAGTTAGTTATCTAAGGATCAGATCAGTTGTGTGTTTGACGTAACATCAGCTGCTCTCATCTTTGTTTCTGTCGTGAAGCCGGTGACGTCTGTGAGTTGCGGTAAAGAGGGAAACTCAGCCGATGAACTTTAGTATAAATAGTGTTTGGATGGAATCAATGACAAAAACGACTAAATGAGAGCAGAGAACTGTCCAGTACTAGTATGTTGTTCCTAATAAAGTGCTCAGTGAGATGAGAGGATCTACAGTTTGGGTTTGTGTAGATCTTTGCTGCATAAGTTTGAACGAAAAAACCAATGTGACGTCATCTGTAAAATCCAACTCTCTTTTCTGTGTCACCTCTCTGCACTGACAGAACATCTGGGGATTGAGTTTATGGGTATGGATTGTTCCTTCCTCTTAGTTTGCAGATGTAAGATAAAACCCTCGACTAAACATGAAGGCTCATAAACATTCTCATTATATATATATATATATGTGTGTGTATGTACATGTATACAAACACACATTTATGTGTGTTTGTATACATGTAGTCAGCACCTCAGCTCCCCCCCCCCGCTTCTCCTGTTGTGACCAGTGTTCAGCATGAAACTGTCGATCAGCATCACTGTCCTCATCCATCTCCTGTCCTCTCCTGTCCTCTCTGTCCTCTCCTGTCCTCATCCATCTCCTGTCCTCTCCTGTCCTCTCCTGTCCTCATCCATCTCCTGTCCTCTCTTGTCTTCATCTGTCCTCTCCTGTCCTCATCTGTCCCCTCCTGTCCTCACCTATCTCCTGTCCTCTCCTGTCCTCATCTGTCCTCTCCTGTCCTCATCTGTCCTCTCCTGTCCTCTCCTGTCCTCTCCTGTCCTCATCCATCTCCTGTCCTCTCTGTCTTCATCTGTCCTATCCTGTCCTCTCCTGTCCTCTCCTGTCCTCACCTATCTCCTGTCCTCTCCTGTCTCCTGTCCTCTCCTGTCCTCATCCATCCCTGTCCTCTCTTGTCTTCATCTGTCCTCTCCTGTCCTCTCCTGTCCTCATCCTGTCCTCACCTATCTCCTGTCCTCTCCTGTCCTCTCCTGTCCTCATCTGTCCTCTCCTGTCCTCACCTATCTCCTGTCCTCTCCTGTCCTCATCTGTCCTCTCCTGTCCTCTCCTGTCCTCTCCTGTCCTCACCATCTCCTGTCCTCTCTGTCTCTCTGTCCTCTCCTGTCCTCTCTGTCCTCTCCTGTCCTCTCCTGTCCTCTCCTGTCCTCACCTATCTCCTGTCCTCTCCTGTCCTCTCCTACTGTCCTCTCCTGTCCTCCTCCTGTCCTCTCCTGTCCTCTCCTTCCTGTGTCCTCCTGCACCAGAAGTCTGTCTCCAGCTCTTCTCCCTTCTTCCTGTTCTGCACTCATCACACTGAGGGCAGCCTCATCTTATATCTATACATCTTATATCTTATATAATATGCCCTGACATCAGTATAGTAGCTTTGTCAGTAAACCAGTATCATGATGCTGTAGACTGGTTTCTAGGTGCTGTTAAAAAAAATTGCAATATGAAATGAAATATGCAAATATGCTTCCTCCTTTAGTTTTCTCAAATTATATTTAGTCAGTGTTTCTTTCCTCTAGTGTGATAGAAAGTTTGTTTTGTGAATGTAAAAGTTCTGCAAAGTTAAAAAGCCAAAGTTCTGTAGTAAAGGAAACTCTGAGGCTGCCGAAGCTCAGAAGAATCAGCTGCATTGTGGGAAATGTAGGATTCAGGGTTTTCTAAGCTCCACCCACCAAAGTCAGAGTCTGTTGCCTTGACCTCTGAATCTTACAAGTGCTGTAGTGTGGTGGAGTTCAGGCTGAGGATCAGTCAGAGCAGTCACTGTGTGACTGTCTCTCCCAGCTACACAGAGTTATACAGAACCTTTCTCATGTTGTGGGTTGATGTTTGGAATGGTGTGTGTGTGTGTGTGTGTGTGTGTGTGTGTGTGTGAGACTATGTTTTAAGATGGACTGTCCTCTTTTTCAGAAGCTGAGGAGCTGTATCAGAAACGTATTTTAACAATATCAGGAATCTGCATTGCACTCCTAGTCGTTGGAATCATGTGTGTGGTTGCCTACTGCAAAACAAAGTAATTCAAGTCACATTTTTACGTCTGATTCATAACTTAAAGTTACACATCCTGATTTTATTATAATGTTCAGTAGTGCCCCCAAAAGACCTGTGAACTGTGAAGACACCAAAGAGCAGAAGAAGCCTCTGGCCAGCAGGCAGCAGGACAGTGCAGCCGTCACCATGGTGACATGATTCTATCTGGACTCCTTCACACCTGATGATTAGGTTCAGACTGAACCTAAACATCAGGTGTGAACGGTTCCTCAGAGCAGAGGAAGAGTTCTGGGTCTGGATCAAACTGAGCCTGGTTCTGTTCCAGAGTCAAAGGACTTAGTTGGATAGTTTGGACTTTAGGACCAATCACAGGAAGTAGAGACAGCCTTAAAAAGTGGAAGATTAGACTCCGCCCACGTAGGTGATGACGACAGGGCGAACGTTTGTCAGACAAAAGTCTTTAGTCCCTAAATTACATCGTGAAACCAAAACTAACAGATCAGAGGAGACAAGGAACAACACCGATCTGAGTTAATTAATCATCACTCAGCAGAACTTTGAGCTAGGTTTAAATGTTGTAAAGCTTCTTGGCTTAAACATCAGATGTGATGTGAGGTAGTTCACTGTCGATTACTATGATTGACAGGAGTTTACAGCTGATACCAGCTTTACCTGACAAGGTTCGATTCAGGTCAATGGGTGAAGCTGGTGTGAAGCTGGTGAAGCTGGGAGCTGGTGAAGCTGGTGAAGCTGGTGGTGATGGCTGGTGAAGCTGGTGGAGCTGGTGAAGCTGGTGAAGCTGGTGGAGCTGGTGAAGCTGGTGAAGCTGGTGAAGCTGGTGAAGCTGGTGAAGCTGGTGAGTGAAGCTGGTGAACACTGTGGAACCAGGATTTCATCTCCAGATCAGAAAGTTAGACAAAGATATAAAGTTGGACATCGTCTGCATAGAACTGACCAACGATAGTTTGGGGACACTATTGGACACATTAACAATATCATGAAGTGCATTTTGTAATGACCTCAATAAGTAAAAAATATGAATGACCATTACTACAGTCAAGCCATAATAAGACTAGATGCACTTTGGGGTAAATGTGTGTGTTCTGTTCGTTTGGAGCTCGGCCCTAAGATGTTCTGTCCGGTTCTGATTCTCCACAAACAGGAAGCAGAGGAAGAAGCTCCACGACCGTCTGAGGCAGAGTCTGAGGAATCAGAGGAACAACAACACCAACGCTGGAACTGGTTCCCACTCTGCAACCTCAGCCCGAGCACGTCGGATTTCTAACTTGCCTCTTCAAGATTTGCAGCTCACCAACGTATGTGGCTACTCGGTCAGGTGAAATCAAAAAGGCGTCACAGCCGGTGGAACCTCCACATTCATGAGCTGTGGGTTTCTGCTCCTCTGTAGAAATGTAACGGGACGACTCGGCAGCATTCAGCCGAGAGGGCGTCCGAGACGACCTTCTCCCCGAGCAAACATGAAGCCACAACTCTCACCCACGTCTCCAGCCAGAGGTGAGGAGGCATTTCATCAGAACTGAAACTTCTTCTTCACAACTGCAGATTTGATTTGAACTCTTTCCCATGGTTCCATCCTGTCACGTCCACGGTGTCATTGGTTGTTGGAACGACGCCCGTTGTTAGAAATAGCTCACGACCCGTTTGTGCTTGAGCGGTGATGGATGAGAGCGCCACACAGTGGACATAGTTGGGTGGAGTCTGACATGATGATACTGTGGGTGATTGAGTTATTGATCAGAAGGATTGAAGGAAGTGAACTGTGTTGATGTGAAGACAACGCTGTCTTTGCTAATCAGAATAATAATAATAATGCTCTTCAGATTTGTGTTTGTTGTCCGTTTAGTGTGTTTGTTGTACAAAGCAAACAGGTTGTGCAGAGGTGAGCGGTCCTGCAACACACAACTCCCCCCCCCCTCCATGTTAGCAGATGGGATATGAACCAAACAAAAGAATCCAAAGTAGACGTGAAATAAATGTTTGTAAAGATGTTTCTGTCATTTCACATCGTTCTTCTCTCTCTGATGTTTGTTCAAGTTTCTGATCAGTTTGGTTTGAATCAGTTATTTGATGATATGAAAACAGGCTGAGACGTGATGATTGACAGCTGAGGCTGACTCCCGATTGGTTGAGCATCTGTGTGGGCGGGACCTGGTTAACACGGCTCCACGATCCCTTCTGAGCAGACTCTGACTGCAAATGACATCATCACCACAAGATGTCTGAGATATTTGAGCTTCATGTCGACAGGAAGTGAGGACGTGTGGTCGTGTGTACTTCCTGTTTTGTCCACTTTCGTACGTCAGGCTCAACATTCACTTAACGAACTGAACGTGGCTCCAGTTGTTGATTATAAATATTCAAGTGCTGCTGAGGGAATCTTACTTCGATTCGCTTTATATTTATGTGGTTGAGGTCCAGAGTCTGCAGCCTGTCCCCATGTAAACGCCCCCCCCCCTGTCTCCGCAGCTGGAGTAATGACTGCAGCGCCACGGTTCTGTCTGACACTGAGTCTGTCTCGGTGATGTCATTGGCGGAGAGGGGCCCCAGGGCCACGCAGGGCGGCCGGGGGCGTCTGAACGCGACCGCTGGCTCCAGAGACTTAAGTGCTCGTTCAAAGATGCGCCGAGACACACTCAACTCCGACAGCGACCTGTCTTAACGTGAAGGTAACAGGTGAATGAACGGACTGATCTGAACTGTGAACATGTTTAACAGTTACAATAAAGTGGATTCAATACACAGCCGGAGGAAATACTTCATATTCAAAATCACAACCTAAAACATAGACTGTAAATAAAGATGGACGACATGACAGCTCCCAAAAGTAAAGCCGAGGCACCTCAATCGCCCCCTGGTGGCGGGCTGAAAACAGGTCACCATACTCCTTCATGTTACACGTTAAAGAAATGATGCAGCGTTCCGGAAAGTGGGAGGAAGTGGATACTGATTTTCCTTTTTCACAGTCTATGATCTAAACATTTAATTATCATCAGGGAGATAAAATCTGTAAATGCAAAAGAAATGAATCCCCTGCTCATGATAAATATCACTGCTCCAGCACAAACCTCAGTGACCAGCAGGAGGAGCCCAGGTCGAGTCACAGAGACGAGTCACAGAGACGAGGAGGCTGAGCAGCGTCTGGTGAAGTCACTGGGTTGAACGTCTTCAGCTCCACTGATACAAGGAGCAAAGATCTGAGGTCAAACGTAGACTTCCATGTGTTGACATGCTTGTTGTGTGTTCTAGGTTTGTGTCTCTGGTGACCTCTCCTGTGACCCCGGGCTCTCCTCCGTCAGAGATGTCCGCCCCCCTGTCCAGCCTGGCCGTCTCCAACCCCTCCGTGGCCCTGAGCCCCTCTGGTGAGGAGGAGCGCCCCCTGCTGTTGTCACGTCAGCCACACAAGAGCCGGGACGAGCAGAAGAGGTCGTCTGCTCACTACAACCACGGTCACATGGCTCACAGTTTACCGCCCAGCCCGCTGTTCCCCCCGGAGGACGTTCAGCATGACACCCCCGAGCAGACGCCCTCAGCCTCACCTGAGCTCCTCCACACAAACAACAACGTCAGTGACTGCAGCAGCAAAACAGGAGGAGTCCTTAATGGTCAGGTGCTGCGTGACGTGGAGGAGCCTCAGGGGGAACCCGCGCCCTTCCTCACCCCAGAGAGAGCTACGGCCCTGCTGCTCAGAGCTGCCGCCAGCAGCAGGACTAACTCGGCTTCGTGTCACGACCACGAGACGCTCGAGTCCAACCGACCTGATCCCGTCGCCGTGTGAGGAGCAACGCTGCAAACCTTTGGTCTGGAGGAAAAAAAGAAACTGTTACGATTAAACTTTTATTTTCTATAAATTATTTGGTGTGTAAAGACTTTTAAAGATAAACGAGAAATGAAACTTTTATTTTAGAGAAGTAGCGAATAAAGAGTTTTATAAATACAATGTACAAAGGTGTTGATGTCTTGTAGGTAAAGTGCCATACACGAGTATGTAGCGACGGTAATTCAGAGCAGAAAAATATCAACGGTGCCTTTCTGTTTGAAACGCTTTAGAAACTGCATCAGAGCAAACTGGGCCATATATCCACCGTCTTAATCTTCCAGTTAACATGTAAAGATGAAGATGAGAAACTCGCTGGCTGCCTTTAACGTCCTGCAGGTCAAAGTGCACTGATTTGAATCGTATGCTTTGGAGGTGCATGCTACTGCTGGTGGTGACGGCCTGACGAGCCTGTAGGGGGCGTCCTCTGCAGCCGTCAGTCACCTGAGGACATTTCACTGAAACACTGGACTTCAACGCCTGGACTCATGTTGATGAACAAATGATGAATGAGAGGATGTTTGTGTTCATCACTGGACTTTAGACAGACACATCCCGCTGCTGGAGGAACAGTCTTTAGTGTTTCTAATGTTTCCTCTGACGAGCAGAACACGAACCGGGAGATGATCCATTTAAAAGAAAAAAGATTCCTGGTTTTTCACCTTTTCCCATAAAGCTTTTATTCACCACTCTCTGTGATTCACGAGCTCCTCAGGAAGCTGCAGGTCTCCGGACGTCCTTCTGACTCGGAAGGTGAAGAAAGGAGTTTGTTAAGTTTAAACACGTCTTCACAAGCGTCGCATGAAAACAAACACAGCAAAAGAATCAGATAAATCCTTCAAGTCATTTTAAACGTGCACGTTAATCATAAAAACGTCATAAAGAAGTCCACCAGCATTTGTTTTTCTTCAGACAGAAACTCGTTAATCTTCACATGTCACTGATCACATATTGAAATCATGAATATTCACTGACTGGTGCATTCTGGGGATTAAGGAAAAGGCTTCATATTTACACGATGCTTTAATTTGTGCAGTCGTGGATTGTGTACATTCGTTTTCATTGTGTTTGTGTGTTTTCACTGTCATTAAAATCTGCCAAAGTCTGTCACCACTTCATGAAGCGTGAAATAACCACGACGCTCTGTAACCAACCATCGTTTCTCAAAGTAACATAGAATCTGCCCCATGAGTAAGAGAAGTACTAACCACGGCCATACTTCTGTATTTTACATTAACACTCAGTTTATTTCATATTTATTTGGTAATTTATGCTTATTACCAGCATTAATTACTGTTACTGTATGTGGTACATAAGTTTATATTTTAGAAAACAAGATTTCAAAGTGTAAGATACATGTATTTACCTGTTCCACATGGTCAATAGAGCTGAGTAGAAGATTTAAAGTGTCATATTTGGTCACTTGTGTGTAACATGACCCACAATGGTTTGCTTTTAGATGTAGGAGTGTGTTGAAATGATGTAAATACACCATGAAAACCTTCAGCGCTGTGGTTTCTTATTAAATATTCAATCAGCTCTTTGCTTTGAGTCTTAATCTTTCTGATCGCTGAGCCACTGAGTTTCTAAAGACTCTTCATTCCCTTTCACATTCCATCACAAGGAACCTTTAACAGACAATTACATGAACGTGTTTTCATTTATTAATATTGTTCAGTGTGTGATAACAGATGTCTGAGCCAGCGTCTCAGTTCCTGGATCTTCTCTGGTAAACAGCCGGTGAACTGTCAGAGTCCATGTGAGAAGGTCCGAATGTGAGGGACAGTTGGTCCTCGTGGGTTTGAGGGACGTTCTAAGTTTAAGATCTTTGACTTCATTTACTTCAGAGTTCATAGATGCTGCTGAACAAAGGGATTTAAAGTAAAGTCGGTCCCAATGGATTAAATTCAAAGAGTTGAAATTAAATCTAAGCTGATGACATTTGTATTAAACAGACACGCTGTTTATCTGTTTTATTTTGAAGGTCCTCACCAGAAGTGGCAGCTTTTTAAATCCCCCTAAACCAAACTCTCCTCCTCCTGCTCCTCCTCCTGCTCCTCCTCCTGCTCCTCCTCCTGCTCCTCCTCCTCCTGCTCCTCCTCCTGCTCCTCCTCCTCCTCCTCCTCCTCCTCCTCCTCCTCTCGCTCTGTTCAGCATCAAATCTCTGCTCTGACCATGAATCTGAGTCTCCTGTCTGTCCTCTCCGTCCTCGTCCAGCTGTGTCTGTCTGTGGATCCCTGTCCAGCAGAGTGCCGGTGTGACTGGGCCGTCCTCAGTGTGTCCTGTGTGGGAGCTGAGCTGTGGCCTGGTTTCCACTCCAGCACACAGGAGGTGTAAGTGAAGCTGCTGCTGTGAGTCCGACCTCGGCTCCTGAAGCTCCAGGCTGAGATGTGCTTGTGTTTCAGGTGGCTCGTTGGATCCAGACTTTCCTCTGTTCCTCAGAACGCCTTCGTCCACCTGCTCAACATCTCTCACATGTAAGACTCTCTGTGCTTTACACTGGGACCTGATCACAGAACTGTCTTTATGCTGTGCCTCGTGTTTTCAGATACATCTCTGAGGACGATTCTTTGAGACGCCTGGAGAGACATTCTTTCCACAACCTGTCCAGACTCACACACATGTAAGTAACAGTTCTATTAAAGCACCACTGTGTCACTTTGTGTGAGCAACAGCGCCCCCTGCGGCCACACATGCTCATTAACTCTATATATCTATTAAAGTAGTAGGCAGAAAATCGAGAAGTTCTAGAAGCAAGTTTGTAAAACATTCTACTGACTGCAAATTTGTTGGAACATGTGGTTAAACAGCAAGTATAACAAGCAAGTGTGTGTGTGTGTGTGTGTGTGTGTGTGTGTGTGTGTGTGTGTCCAACAGACAACTAACTGGCATCAGAACTCTGTCGTTCATCCACCAGGAGGCGTTTAAGAATCTTCCTAATTTAACGTACCTGTAAGTAAATGTGATTTTCTTGCTTGTAGATGTTTTTGTATAAGGACAGATACATTGTGTGTCTAACCACAAAGTGTGTGTATAACCACAAAGTGTGTGTACAACCAGTGTGATCTGTGTGATTTGTGTGGACACAGTGGGATCAGTAACACAGGCCTCACCTCGTTTCCTACACTTCATCATATTCAGTCCAGTCAAGAGGATTTTATTCTGTGAGTTTTAAAACTTCTTTATTGTTGAAATGTGTGAAGTTGAACTGGTGTAAATCCTGTGATGCTGTTCCCAGGGAGATAGTGGAGAACATGTTCATACAAACCATTCCTGCTAATTCCTTCACTGGGATAAGTGACAACGCTCTGACTGTGTGAGTTCAGCTCCAGGTTTTATCTGTCAGATCATTTGAAGCCAGATTAAGTCATAAGTTGTATGAGCGTCTGTAAATGTAGATTTGAAGTGTTTTGTGACATCACGTCTGCTCCTCTGGTTCCAGCCTGTTGAACAGTAACGGTGTGAAGGAGATCCAGAGCTACGCCTTCAACGGGAGCAGGCTGGAGGAAGTGTGGGTCTATTCGAATCTTAATGAGGTACTCACCTCTTGTTGATATTTATAATTTATAATTTAAGATCTTTGTCCTTCCTTCAGGTACCTTCACAGGAATGTGGATTTGGAACAAATCGATGAATTTGCCTTTTACGGAGTCATCCACGGCCCAACTCACCTGTGAGTCGAAACATGTGCCGAGAAGAAACCAGTAAATGTTACTGGTGTTTTCTTAAGTCACATAACATTCTTCATGAAACAGTAGCTTTATTTTGAAAAAGCTTGATGTCTGATGAATGGATGTGAACTCTTTGTGCCAGGGACCTTTCAGAAACGCAGGTTCGCTCTCTGCCTTCGAGAGGCCTGCAGACCATTGAAAAGCTCCGGGCTGAGAACACTTGGGCTCTTAAAGTGCTGCCCCCCCCCAGCGTCTTTCTGCATCTGCAGAGCGCCGAGCTGACCTTCCCCAGCCACTGCTGCGGCCTGCAGCTGCTGAAGAGATGGAGGGGGTGAGCCGGAGAAAAGAAAGAGTGGGGAAACTTCTGCTCCTGAGTTCGTCCTTTAGATTCCAGACGAGCCTCAGCTCCACTGTGGGGATGGAAACAGGAAGCACTAAGTTTCAGTCTGTTCCTAACCTTATTGAAAAACAACCTCAGTTCTGAAACTTTATGATATTTATAATGATATGGATATCAAGAAGAAGAAGAGCAGGGTGAAACATAACCTAGGGGATAAATGACTGTGATGAAGGTCTGATGAAACCTTAATATTAGTTATAAATGATCTTCACATTTCACATGACCTACTTGATGTTGAAGATAAGCTTCAGATCTCCTCTGTTCTCCAGACACACGGAGGCGGTCTTCTGTAACCTGACCCGCGGCGCTCTAGAGAAGCTGCAGGAGTCCTCAGCCGCTCGGCCTCAGGACTACCTGGGGCTTTACTACGACGCCCCCACGTGTGCCACCCCCCCGCCTCCAGCCGACGGCGTGTTCTACGTGGAGCTGGCGACGCAGCGTCTGTCTGAAGGGTTCGACTTCTCGCTGTGTAACGAGCTTCACGCAGACGTTGGCGGCCCCCTGTGCACGCCCCTGCCCGACGCCCTGAACCCCTGTGAGGACGTGATGAGTCAGGGGTTCCTCAGGGTGCTGGTGTGGCTGGTCAGTCTTTTGGCCATTTCAGCGAACCTCCTGGTGATCTTCATCCTGCTGAGCAGCCGACAGAAGCTGTCCGTCACCCGCTTCCTCATGGGTCACCTGGCGTTTGCAGACTTCTGTATGGGGACGTACCTGCTGCTCATCGCTTCCGTCGACCTCTACACTCACTCCCATTACTACCACTACGCTATCGCCTGGCAAACAGGAAGTGGCTGTAAGCTAGCAGGGGCGTTATCCTTGTTTGCCAGTGAGCTGTCCGTGTACACGTTGACTTTAATCAGCCTTCAGCGCTGGCACGCCATCTTCTTCGCCATGAGGCCAGACAGGAGGATGAGGCTACGCCACGCGGCCGTGCTGATGCTCGCCGGCTGGTTGCTCTGTGTGATCCTCGCTCTGCTTCCTCTGGTTGGCGTGAGCAGCTACCAGAGGGTGAGCATCTGTTTACCGATGGACACGGAGACGCTGGCTGCTCAGGCGTACGTGGTCTCCGTCCTGATGATCAACGTCACAGCGTTTGTGGTGGTCTGCTTGTGTTACCTCCACATCTACTGCATGGTGCACAACCCCCAGCACCAGTCCAGCAGGTGCGACACCAGCATGGCCAAGCGCATGGCCGTGCTCATCTTCACCAGCTTCCTGTGTCTGGCTCCCATTTGCTTTTACGGTTTGTCTGCAGCTTTCCAGCGACCACTGATGACCGTCACCGATTCCAAGGTGAGACTCGAGTTACTCCAGATTTCTGAGTGAGGAGTTAAAGTCTGATTCCTGTTTCCTCCTCAGGTGCTGCTGGTTCTCTTCTACCCTCTCAACTCTTGTGCTCACCCGTTTTTATACGTTATCCTGACAAAAGCCTTTCACCGAGACATCCTGGTGCTGCTGAGCCGGGTGGGCCTGTGTCAGTGGAGAGCACATCTCTACTGAGGACCACGTCCCAGAACAAGGCTTCAGGACTCACCAGACGCTGCCTGTCAATGGGATCACTCTTTTCATGTGGTTGTAGATTTGAGGAGCAGCATTTTCTCTCCTATATAAAGGAAACTTTAAATGTCAATAATCTTCATTATTGGATTCCCTGTATTCAAGTTGAACCGAACCCTCTGTTGCTTATCATAAATGCTGAAGTGTAGATCAGGTAGCAAGACCTAGAGGGCGCTGTCCCTCAGTTAAAGCTACTTAGTGTTGCTTTAACGCAACTTAAAGCTTTAAAGATTTAATGCTTTAAAGCTTTCAGTTCCAAGTTTCTATTTTCATATTCGGAAAATATTTGTGTTTGCTCAGAAATCCTAAATTTCACACAATTTCATCCACATTACTATGTTTTATTGCTACGGTTACGCCTTCTGTCCAGACTCAGAACCAGAGACTTGTGTAAACTCGTTTTAGTTTGAAAACTCTGGGTTTGTGTTCCAGTCTGAACAGAAACTGAGACGTTCTCCTCCTGATTGGTTCTAATCAGTCACATGGCTCGTCGACCAGCGGGGAACACAAAGCGTCACTAACACTTCCTGTCAGTAGCACTTCCTGTCACTAAGACTTCCTGTCAGTAGCACTTCCTGTCAGTAGCACTTCCTTTCAGTAGCACTTCCTGTCAGTAGCACTTCCTGTCACTAACACTTCTTGTCAGTAGCACTTCCTGTCAGTAACACTTCCTGTCAGTAGCACTTCCTGTCAGTAGCACTTCCTGTCAGTAACACTTCCTGTCAGTAGCACTTCCTGTCAGTAGCACTTCCTGTCACTAACACTTCCTGTCAGTAACACTTCCTGTCAGTAGCACTTCCTGTCAGTAGCACTTCCTGTCAGTAACACTTCCTGTCAGTAGCACTTCCTGTCAGTAGCACTTCCTGTCAGTAACACTTCCTGTCAGTAACACTTCTTGTCAGTAGCACTTCCTGTCAGTAGCACTTCCTGTCACTAACACGTCCTGTCAGTAGCACTTCCTGTCAGTAGCACTTCCTGTCAGTAACACTTCCTGTCAGTAACACTTCTTGTCAGTAGCACTTCCTGTCAGTAGCACTTCCTGTCAGTAGCACTTCCTGTCAGTAGCACTTCCTGTCACTAACACTTCTTGTCAGTAGCACTTCCTGTCAGTAGCACTTCCTGTCAGTAGCACTTCCTGTCAGTAGCACTTCCTGTCAGTAGCACTTCCTGTCACTAACACTTCAGCTCGTCGTGGTTCTGGATCTTTCTGTTACTAAGCAACCAGGAGACGATAAGGAACCAGAGCGCTCGTGTGGACAAAGGTCATATTAGCTCTAAACGAAAGATGTATTAGTATTGATGTTTACTCAGAGTGTGATGACGTCACGTATTAAAACAGTAACACAATTCAATGTGTGTCCTGATAAAAAATAAAAGATTTTTTGAAGTAACAAAACAGTTTTTATTAAAACTGCAACACTGTCAAACTGTTGTGAACATTCGTTGTGTGTCAGTGGTTGAAGCTGTGAATCTGCTGCTGAGTGGAAGATGATGTAATGAGCCCTGAATCCTCGAGGGTCACACGACGCCTCAGGGACGAAACCTCATCAAAGACACAAAAAGACCATGTGGGTCAGAACCTGTAGACGATCATCCAGCTGATCTCCAGAGTCAATCTTCTACAGCATGTCTCTGACTCCAGCAGCGTCTCGGACCATGCTGCTGTAGACCGATCTGTACACCTTGAGAACGTCCTGAGCTGAGGGCCGCAGCCGGGCGTCCCTCTTCTTACACTCCTCATGGATCTGAAAAAGATGGAAGTGGACTAAATCTCCTCCGGGAACTCTCCCCATCAGGAACCATGTCACGTCAGGGATCTTCCAGATATCCGTCTTCTCGTCGTACCCGGGCATGAGCTCGTCTGAAAATGGCTTCCCCTTGTTAGCGAAAGGCCAAAGCTGCTCCGGAGCTACGAAGTCCCCCGTGAGCTCTCTGTGGCCACATCTCACCAGCGTGCCTCTGGATTGGTCCACCTCAGGCAGCGCGTCCAGATCATTGACCACCAGGTGAAAGTCGCTCGTCAGCAGCAGCTGGGAGAGCGTCTTCTCGAGGCTGTTGGAGTCGCACATGACCCTCCGCCCGGCCGGGCTGCTGTGGAGGTAGTGCAGGATGGAGACGTAGTCCGTCGCCAGCCTCAGTCGTGTTTGCCACGTGTTGTGTTGCTGGTGCTGCTCTTGTGCAAAAACAGCGTCCAAGTTGAGCAAGGAGCCGAGCGGTTGGTGCTCTGTGACCAGGGTGTGGTCTTCAAGGCAAAATCCCACCAGCTGCACCACCAGGGGGCCCTGCAGAGCCTGGAGCATGGACAGGCCATGGAGGAAATCATCGAGGTAGTCCAGAGAGGACAGTTTGGACAGCGCCACCTTCTGGGCTCTCCACTCAGCCAGAAAGACCTGTGGACAGCAGAGTGGACGTTAGTGAGTGGAGAGATGAAGCTGCTCTATAACATCAAAATCATTTTAAAAAGAGCGTCTACCTTCTTCACAGCTCCCTGGCCAATCAGCTTCAGCTTGCGGACCTCTGCTCTTATCTGTGAACACTGGAGCCACGGGGTGCAGTTCTTCATCAACACCATCTTAAAGTGTCGAGGCAAGCAGCCTCCATGAGAGGGCGCCAGCAGTTCATCGGTCTGATACACTGACTCCAGATAAAGGTAGATCAACACGTTGCTCATGAGCAAGGCAGCGAGGCACACAGCCGCCACTGGAACGCCGTGGGAGAGGGCCCGACTGCTGCTGCGCCCCATGATGCTCTGCACGGGAAATCAAAGCAAAGGTGTCAGAGAGGAGAAGAAGAAGGACAGCAGAGAACATGGAGGAGGAACTTAAAGCTCCACTGTGTAACTTCCATGGAACCACAGCGCCCTCTGCAGACACACACGGGGATTCCTTCTTTTGAGCTCTTTGTCAGAGCCAAAAAACTAAGTATCAATCGTTTTACATACATTTGATATATTTTCTATAATGTCTCTTAAGTTGCTCGCTGATGATACAGACTAATCAGCCAATCAGAGCGCAGGACTGGGTGAAGGTTCACGTGGTCGTGAGGAGCGCCTGTTGTTCAACGATCACGACTTTACGAACTCTCGAGTCCGGATCACAACACAAGTAGCTAGAACTTGTCTTTGAGGGACGTTTGTCGTCATGGTAACAGCAGCATCGTGTCCTGAGGGAGGAGGGCGTTCACGTGTGGCCGCAGGGGGCGCTGCAGCTCAGTTACACACATGATGTTCTTCTTAATACGCACATAAAGAGAAGTGAAGAGCTCCTCGTTCGCTGCGCGCCATGAAACTAAACACAACCGCCGAACAACAACACAGCACAAACACGTGACGTCCATCAGAGACACACACCGACGTACCTGCACAACCACCGGTTCACATGGCAACGACACCTGGATACACCGTGTCACAACACCTTTCCTCTGCTAGCATCAGGTTAGCATGATCTCCGTTAGCCTCCGGAACTACAACACAACATCCGGTTACCCCTTACACAATAAAAGCTCGGGTAAGAAGAGCCGAAGAAGTTGATCAAATAAGAAGATGTTTCATTTCCTCTTCCTGCAGCAGTAAAAGAGCTGAACTTCAAAATGCGCCAGTCAGAAGGATGTGCCAGTGAGCCGTGCGTGTACTCAGACTCACATGTCGTTCACATGTCGTTCACATGTCGTGCGGCTGTTTGCTCTGCGTCAGGTGAAGATGATGAGGAGGCTCATTTCCTGTTGTGACATGTGTGTCTGTGAAGTGTGTCCGTGCGGAACTAAGAAGAGAACACACTGACCACTGTGACTGATTCTAATCTGGTCATCTTCCACAGAGGGGACCACCACTGGGGGGCGGAGTGAGTCCTCTGTCTGTCCATTAAACAGAATAACCTTTTGTGTGTATTTAATATTTGTGGTTCATCTCCACATTGTTTCTCCAGCTCAGCGGCCATTAGTACAGACATTAGCAGTTTGCTAGAACTAAATTAAAACCAGTTCAAATCGCTGTTTAAGAAAAGCACTTTCTTATCATGGAACTTTTCTCCCTGGTTTTAGCGATGTTAAAAAAAAAAAATATAAAAGAAAAAAAAAAGAATAGAGAAAAATAAAAAATAAAAAAAAAATAAAAAATTAAAAAATTAAAAAAAAAAAAAAAAAATAATAAAATAAAAAATTAAAAAAATTAAAAAAAAAAAAAAAAAAAAAAAAAAAAATTAAAAAAATAAATATTAAAATAAAATTTAAAAATAAATTTTTAAAAATTAATTAATAAAAAAAATATATAAAAAAAAATAAAAAAAAATAAACGACGATAAAAATAAAAAATAAAGTAAAAGTAATGATAGCGATAAAATACAATTAAGGAGCAAGTAGTATAATTACAGTTATAAAATAAAGAAAAAATCAAAGATGTAAACAAGACTCGTTAGAAGATGAAAAAATATAAAAAATAGACATATAACACAGGTTAAAACAGATAAATATAATACATAATATATAATAATGCATTTTAATAAATAATATAAATGAAAAAATATATCGAAAATATTTTAGATTAAAGCGAGATATATTTAAAAAGTATTGCAAAATTATAATATTATAATAAAAATAGTAGTAAAAAAGAAATATAATATTATATATATATAATATAGAATAAAATAAAAAAAGCAAAAAACGAAATTAATGTTAACATATTAGAGTAATAGAAAATATTTAGTAAAGAAAAATAAACTAAGTTAATAAATAAAAGAATATAGACTGTTTAAAGATATGAGAAGACAAAAAAAGTAATAAAAATCAATAAAATAGATGAGAAAAATAATACATAGATTAATATTACAAAAATATAAAATAAATAGTAAGTAATTAAAATATAAAGTATATAATAAAGAGCAATGTATATAATAGCAAATATTTAGAGTTTATGTATATAAACATGAAGATTAATATGTATTACAGAAAAGAAATAAAAGTATAGATTATATAAAATAGATATAATAAATTATAAGATTTAAAAATTAGATATAATAAGTATATAAGTTTTAGAAAGAATAAATAACAAAATTTATATTAACATAAATATAAATAAGATATATAAGAAATGTAATGATAAGAGGGATATAGAATATTAAGTAGAGAAACGATAATTTATAATAAAGAGATAGTAAAAAATCTAATAATTTAAATAAAAAACGAATAATAAATTTAATAATAGGTTAAAAAAGTAATAAAAAGAAATTAGTAAAAGTATACAGAATAAAAAATATAAATTAAAAGAAATAAATAATATATAAAAATAAAAAAATAAAATAAT